>VOMN01121339.1:0-20050 GCA_014899125.1 Orchestia grillus
CGTAAGAAATATTATTTCATTGAGATGTCTGAGGCAACCAATTTAAAGAGCCTTTTCATTGTCACAGGGGAGGGGACGCGTTGGAGGGGGCGGGAGAGGAGGGCAGGGACCTGGAGGCAAGACCTGTCGTCATCGTCTGCAGGGGCCATTGTTCTCAGGCCTATCAAAGCTCGAACGAGCTTTGCTTGCCTCACTGAAGCATCAAAATTCACTGTGTTTTGAGTAGGGCTTACAAGCAATTTTTGCTAATGGTTCACGCGAGCTTAAAGGTTCAATTCACATTTAACATGAACTGGTTTATCGAGCACATTATTCTACATTTTGTTCTTTTCTTTTAGGTCATGTGAGATCGTGTCTGTCCCTCATATTTTGAGAGAACAAGAGGACCGCTTTACGGGTGCGATCACTCTCTACCGCAGCTTGACTAAGACAGTCAAAATATCTTCGATATAGCCCATGAAGTTGATCTTCACACCCTCTTTAAAGAAAATAAGGGGAGCTTTCTGTATTTTAAAATCGCTTGGCCTATACCATCACAGAAACAGGTTTTTCGCGGTAATAAACAATTCTTACACAATCTGGAATGACATCTAAGCTCATAGCCAACACTCTACCATTATGAGAATTGAATTTCGCTTCCACTGTGAATAATTTTTGTCTCGAAAAATGATCTCTCCAGCTTGCATTTCATCCTCCAGCTCGTTCAAAAGACATTTTGTCCCGTCAAGCCTCGTCTATTTTTGGAGATCTGTGAGCTGTTGGTGCTTTCTCATTTTGAAGGACGACAGGCCAAAGTCACTTTTGACAATATTTCTCATCGAATTGTTACTCACGAGCATTCCTTTGCTATTTATCGAATTGACCTCTTTAGGTTCCTCCTTACTTTCTCGAGGACTTCTTTAATCACTTTCGTGTGGGAACGGATCTTGGTCGACCTCTTCGCGAGCGATCCTTAGCAGTGCCAAGCGTTTTGAATCTCTTCACATGATAAGCAGTTGATTTGGGTACTCAAAGTAATTTACTGATTTCAGAGTAATATTGGTCTTCCCAGCGCGGCGTAGTGTTATAATTGCTTCTCTATTTCTCATTTTGGAAAACAAAACTAAATTTTAAGAATAAACCTGATAATATATAATAGCTGACGAATCCATTAAGATTAAAAATGTCACAAAATGTATAAAAAACAGTTCGAAATCATTACTATATCAACTGAAAATTAGAGTAAGGACTTTGTGTTGACTACGTTAATGGGCCATGGGTGGTGTGTTTTCAGGATGTCGTGCGTATCTTTTATTCTACGTAGGATTATTTTAACACAAATTCAGTCAGAAATGTGGTTTACCCCTGACACTTTTACGTTTTGTTTAGAACATGTCTTTTCGACGGGTCCCAGAAATTGGGCCAAAATTATGATCTCTGCGACTTTATTTTCCCCCCGCATAATTCCCCAATCTTTTTCATCAGGCAAATCTGTTGTTCAAGATCAAAACAACTGTAGAAGTTGCCCATACATGTTCTTCCTCGAAAGGTAGGAATTGTGTTTCCCCCTCAACCACTGTCCATAGGTATCAATATTTAGTTATCTCATTGTTTCCTATACTTCATGCGGGTATAGAGTAACAACGAAAGCTTTCAAGTTCTACGAATTTTTAATAAAAAATGAATTAAAAATATTCTTAATATACCTTACTCCATTTATGTTCAAATGAAATTTTCAGTGATTTATATGCAGAGTAACACCTTGTTTTTATCGTGTTACATTCGCGATAAAAGTTTAAAATTGCCCCGAGTCCACGAACAAGGCAAAAAGATTTTTTTTAATCGTTCATTAGCGAAAAGTTATGCCCACAAAACTCGTCGGCTTTCGTCAAGACAAACATAAAAATATTGCAGTTGGAGTGTACTGAAGATCTTCCAGTTGGCCTTCACATTTGTCTCTTACTGCAGCAATTTTATTTAATGTGTGACCGTTTTGAAATCGAGCAATGTTCTGCCACTAAATTAAAACATCTCGGATTTGGTATGAGGAGTTGAGAACGGCCTGGCTGGGCTGGATGGAGTGAGATAAGGCAAGCTGGTCTCCACACTTGGAGACTCATACCATTTGTAGGCTCACTCATTATGTAAAGTATACCTACGTTTCCAAGAGGTTAACTATGTAAAACATAGCTTTGATTTACAATTCGCTTGCAGTTGGATACCCGCTACATATAACGAATCTCAATGATTTGAGTTGCATCAGAGATCTTCAATGTTGAGACGTTCATTCTGAATTGTTTAGCGGGAATAGACGGTTATTAAGACGAGCCGAAGAGCAGATATATTTATTAGTACAACCTTAAATTCGCACATTTATTATGGCTACGCACAGAGTGAATGGACACACATGGAAAGTTAATAAATACAAGATACACATTCTCTTTGGAATAGACTTCGATGTTAAAACGCCCACTCTGATTTTATTTTGAATCTGGAGGAACTTGCTGATACCACATTAATTACTTATAGGGTAGGTATTGTTACCATCAATACGTCACGTTACGAGCGACACGTTATATCACGAAAGGATTCGTCATTTTAGTTGAAATATACGATAGAGTATTTTTAAGGGTATGGGAATAGATTCTCTTGTATAACAATATGATCAAGTGCAACTAACCTTGTGTCGATAATAATAAAGGAACGTAAATCCTATCTCATTGCGGAAGTTTCCGCGGGAAGGAATGGTCCAGCACATAGGTCTTAACTCGCAGGTGGGGGAAGGGATGGGGGAGAGGGTCCTGACGTCGTGGCCACAAAGATGTGACGAGTTCGTAACGACGCTGGAGTTTCAAGTATTACGCTGGAGCAATTTTCTATACATGCATGAATTGTGAAATCTTTCAACAGTTAAATCGTCCCAATAATTATTAATTATTTACCTTGCTAGATCATTATGAATTAAATGTCCCATTCATACAGTACATCATATTATACATTGTATTAGCGTATGTTTAACGCACCTTGACCTGAAGGATTAGGATCACGTAGGGGAAACGGTGGGCAGAGACGCTGTATTTTATTACGAGTGAAATCGAAGTCCGTCTGACGTTCTCTCGACCGAACCGTTTGGGGAATGATCGTTACCTAACGGCTCGGGCAACGCCTAAAGTTTAGTTTATTCATCTTTAGATATAGCACTTTTCAGTAGATCGTAGCTTCTAAATAAAATCATATATCATATAGCAATCATATCAATGTTCCTAAAATTAGTTAGTTCCCGCAAATGAGAACACAGGAAAATTCTAATGAAATATTTTTACATTTTTAACTTGAGATCCTCGCTTGCAGTTATTTGATTGTTGTGTTGCTATTTTTTACTAACACTAGTATTGGACTTTTTATTACGAAAATTCTCAGTAACAATTGATGAGGAGTAGTCACAAAAAATTCAGGAGAATAAATTCCTTTCGTATTAAACCACGATTACAATTCACCACCGGCTGTTATCTCAGAGGTCAAATCCCAGGTAATTTGACATAAAACGCTGCTCGGATTTGGGGAAATTGACTGAGTATTGCAAGATAGATTTAGGACACAAAAGAAATTACAGTATGAGTATAATATTCACTATTTTTGAATGTTTACAGCGCAAAACCCATCATAATTCGAAACGATCAATTTTGTCAACATGGGGCATGGGAAGAAACTAAATGCCTACGTCTATGTAGTATTCAGAGTATTTACTACACGAATAAGAATAATCGACAGGGAAGTTGAGTTGGGCGTTTTAATTATCCAGCAATTCTTTAGTCGATTACTAACCAGTTAACAATTTTTGAGATATAAAAAAAAAATCGTTTGTTTTATTAAACGAGAAGAGAGTGAAAACAGAGCTGGCGGCGTCTAATTATATATATATATTATGAGAGCGGGCGCGTCTCTGGCCTCCCGGGCGCTGTCTTGGGTGTCTAACGTCTCGCTGCATGCAGGGCGATAATTTCATTAATAAGAACAATAGATCACAAACAGAGCTTCTCCAACCATTTCATACTATGGGTGGAACTGAGCTTTTAATTTGAGTTATTATACGCGACGTGAACTGACGAACTCGCTCACGTAGAAATTTGACGCCGTTCCAGAGCAAATAGCGCTCATAGAGTAGGTTATCCAACACTTATTAAGCAATAGGATCCAGTATCTTAAAGAATACATATATGGACTATTTATGGACTGCTCAGGGAACATAGGGATTGCTTATCTACACTTTACTAGCTTTACACTACATTTACGATTTCTTACTAGCACTTCTTATCATTTTCTTTTGATGTTATCGTAAATCTATCAACATTGATTCTGTAGTTCCCAGGAAACTTGAACAGTATGCTAAAGTAAATAAAGCATTGGAACAAAACGCCAGAAAACCAAAACTAGGAGCATCATAAATTTAATGATGCGTATGTTAAACCTCTGCATCTGCACCAACTGTGTGCTGCTGGGTCAGTTGCGAGTTTAGCTGACACGGCTCAAAGATGAGGGTATGCACATGATTAAACGGGCTTCATCGATTCTCCGATACTATTTTGCATCTGCCAACGTAACTTACTGTTGTCGAAATTTTTCTTTTTATAACAGTGTACGCATCGAATTCTTCAGAATACGTTACTTAGCACTAAGTACTTCATTTGGATTAGGTTATGTCAACAAAAAATATTGTGAACATAAATAGTTCGTTTATTTTCCTGGCTGATCGGGGAAAAGAAGTGCTTCATAACTATTTGAAGCACCCATTAGTATACAACTGGCTAAAAGTACGAGAACATGTCAGGAAATGATGATATAATGTTTGGCAGGCGAACAAGGCGCCTAATTTCGACTGATTTTCGTACAGCTGATCAAAGAAATTTACAACTGACCTACTGCTTCATGGCGTACTGGTCAGCGTGATAGCCTCGCGGCTGGCAAGTAAGTGTTCGACTCCCGGCTCAGGTACTGATTTTCACGTAACTACGAAGTGCTTCCCTTGGAAAAGGAGGCTTAAACCACACATCCCTCGCACGCCAGTCGTTGTACGGCATCAAAAACCAAACAGTAAAACGTGGTGGAATAAATAAAGGTTCTGCTAACAAAAGTAACCTCAGAGAATAGTTTTTTAGGCAATTGTGAACACATTAACACAGAAAAATAAATGAATAATTGGTATATATCTGTACAATTTCGATACAACTGTAATGTACAAGAAGCATAGAAAAATATCACAAGAAGTCAATTCAATATCCATAATTTTCTATTATTCGTCAATTGTCCACGTGATAACTCTGCACCTTAATGAAGGATACGGTTTGTCCCCCAATAACCGAAGAAATTACGGTTTGACTATTTGGCAAAGTTCACAGTCATTAATATCTTTCAGAAATCGTTACACATCAAGTAATATAAATATTCTTTCAGTGCTACTGAAAATAATCTGATGGACGCAATGTTACTACTATTGTTATAAAGATTCATGCATTCTATTAATTTTAAACGTATTATATTTCTCTCACCCTCTAATATCAGAATTTGCTATCATTCACGCACAAATTGAAAAAGTACAGGTAAAAAATGTTTTCACTAATGTGCTAGGCGAACTTTTTCATCGGCACAAAACATTCGATACTTTGCACAAAAAAGTTTATTACATATTCGAAAAAAAAGTTTTCAATACTACACAAAATTTTGTGCTTAAAAAAATACGTGCTTCCGAAAATCTATTCAAGAAAAAATAGCCATTTTATCATTGACTACCTTCTTAAAAATCGGAGCAAACAATTCCGCTGAGTTCACTGGCCAGCGGCGCCCTGGCGCGGTCGTTGTGTCCGCTTTAGAACCTCACTGCTGAGACCCGCCAGCAGCCACTAGCCAATTTCCCTGTAGAGATAATCTACACAAAACTGCCAGAATACTTTAAAAACTACCGTTGCTGAGGAGAACTACCTAAAGCTTACCACGCAAATATGCTTACTTAAAAAAAAGAATGACTGTTTCTAATTTGACTTCTTTTGAACAAAATTGAGTACTTAGGTCGACTTACTCGTGTGCCATTAGCTTCCAGGATTAAGTTATGAATACTACGCATAACATAAATTTTGATATCATTACAAATATTCTGAGATACTATCTTCAGCATGATGCTTAAAACAACAGTTTTTTATTAAGGAAAATCCCCTCTCAGTTTTCTACGTTATGAGGCAGTAATTATGCTTGCACCAAGGACTACAACAAAAACAGATATGCGCAGCAGATTACCTGGCTTTGCTAGCAAAGGCCTTCACAATTCTCATCACAGGTTTCTTGTTTTTGTCAAAACCTTCACTAATTGGCAGCTAAAGCAGAATAGCATTAAAAAAACATGCATCGCAAAATATTGTTTATTATAAGTACATAGGAATTCCTAATTAAGCTCTAATTAACATACCCTCTAATTTTCCCTTATTAGCGACTATTAGTCGACATCAAGTACTCATCTAAAAAAAATTTTTAACTTATGACAGAAAAGAATCCCACTATTCATAAACTGCTTTTCGTTTGTCCAGAAATTAATTAAATGCTTGACGTTCCGGTATACGAAAACTTGCTAAGACACAATAGAGGAAAAAAGTTTCTATCATTCAAAACTAAAATGAAATCACAACAATTGTTGAGAATTTATATCATCTACTGAAGCATTTAAAACTAGCTCAAAAGTAGAAGTAGCTGACCGAAGGCCAATAAACCGACATGCGAGCCTCTTTGATTGATGTCTGGCGAAGCTCTGTTTTTCTGGAAATATTTTTCTAGGTTTTGGAGTTCACTCAAAAGCGTATTTGCTAGGTATCGTCGTAATTTGCCATACTGTGTCAAAGTCACAGAACGTTTCGATAGTGCACTGAACAACAACCAAGCTCTGATGACAGGGCACTCTATTCCTGGCCTTCTTGACGAAGCGGAGTCCATATTTCACGAAGTCAAAGGCACTTTATTAAGGTGTTGTCAGTGAACCTCTAGAGACTATTACTCACTTCAGTGCGTACCAAAGGCTTTTCACTTCTTCTCGCCATAGGACAAGTATTGTCCGCACTTTTTTCCAACCATCCGGCTGCATAGGCTGCACAATTTTCTTCAGGTGAAGAGATCGAGAGAACCTCTACACAACCGCCTATAGTTGCAGCAAGGTCAGCCAAAATATAGGGTTAGTGCAATTTACACTCAATTCAATTTAGTGTTCATATTCACAGTCAATTTACAGTCTTCATAATTCTATGTCATGAAAGTACACGCATATTTGTCATCACTTTTTTAAAATTATTAGGTCTTCATATTTTTTGTGCAATTCTTTCGCAAGAACAAAATCAGTCGGTGATGCTATTATGTCTTAGTGTAGGAGGGGGAATACCGCAGAATGAGTAGCACGTTAAAGTGTTATCGATGCTACTAGCCAAACCCTCCAACAGATGACAACACTCGATACAAGAAAGGACGGTTCACCGACCACCTTTCATTTTGTTGCTACTGTGTTCTCGTACTATGAGCGTTGGAGGATTAGGTAAAAGTGAGATTTGATTAACTTGAACTTTGCGAATGCCGTGTTAAAAGCCGTATACTATTGAAATAAAATAATACGGATGGATTTACAATGAATTTAAAATATTGAAATGTGCTCATGAAGTGACTGTGGCTATGTTTTGTTACAGAAATTGATTCAATAGGCTGACCGGCGGGTGTATTTATTGAACTTCAAATAAAATTGTCATCAGGTTATTTTACCAGTTGTCATTAGAGTATTTTACCAAACTAGTAACTGATGTCGAGTTCTTGATTTTTTAATATGATTTTAATGGAAGTGCAATAGGCTATTTCAAATTGGGGTACTCCATATTCGCCCTTATTTCGTCTCCCGCCTCCTTCCCGTAGGATGCGACACTCCCCAAATAATACTGTCGCTGTGGCTCTTAAAAAATAACTAGAGATGTGTCACGGAAATAAGCACGCCGAAATTAGTTAAGAAATATTTTGCACTGGTTAATGTCAGTGGAAAATTATGTAATGTCGACATTTATAGATCACAAAATCTCTGTGGCACAAGACTCTCAAGTCACTTTGCCGCAAAACAGTTTTTAGCTTATGAGCTTTTTTGGTGTATTTTATGCAAGTTATGCTTTAAATACTAGCAACTGCTGGAACGCTGATGTCTCAGCAAGTTTTGAGATTATTTCAATATTACCATTCTTTCAAATACTAGTAAATTTAAATATCTCATTTTATCCGCCTTGATTTTCATCGAAGTTGATTTATTCCGAACATTTTGTAGATCAGTCTTGCACTTCTTATTCAGTTATCTTTTCTAAATTGTAATTGGACTCGATTTTGAAGTTAACATCTTCACAAAATTTTAGGGTTTGTTTCTTGAATGCAAAGTCCCATACGTTTTATTGGTGCACATGGGAGGTTATCGAGAACTAGTTAAGGAATTTTACCGTAAATTTAGTCTCTGATTGAAACATCGTGCATTCAATTTTCAAGTTACTTCCAACAGTGGGTTCATCATGAAGGAAAATGTTCGATCAACTTCAGTCAAAGAAGCATGATTTATTCTTCGATCAATGTTACGATAGTTTTCACCAATTATTCGATTTCTATCGCATGTCAGTAGAGCAGAGTGAATAGAATTCCAGCTTTCTTTCGTCTTCATCCAGACTCGTAACATCACAATTTTTCATAATGCAATTTCATGAATAATATACTGCATAATATGCATTGCTTTATGATTCACGTTGCATGCTCAAAAACCTTCCCAACTGTCTGAGGAACTAAATCAATTTCTTTCGAAAGGCAAGCTTTGAAACTGATCCATAATAATAAAATTTTAAGGGAACTGTACATGTGTTACTAAATGAAAAAACGTGTACGAAAAAGAGAAAAACTTCTTGGAACTTAAACCTATAATCAGAGATTTACGAACTAAATGATATCGACAACTCAACCAAATTTTTGAGGCCATCCTGAGTCGTCGTCAGCGGACGGGAGAAACAGGCACGTTTGAACGGATGAAGTTATTTTTTGTTGGTTTTTCAAAGAGACATACAGTCATACTAGCGTTTGCTCTTCGTTTCGTTGTTTCCTGATAGGTGACTAGTTTCACTGGCTTTAACTCAACCTACGGAATATGAGCATCAATGAGTTAAAACTCCCTATCCGCAAATGTCGGTTGGTTTTCGTCGCGTAAATGGAGACTGGGCAAATTAGCAACTGGACAAAACTGAATTTTCGTCGTTTGCAGTTGATGAAAATAAAGCTATCTTCTTACATAAACGGCAATGGCATTATACATACTAACACATCGTGGACGTCCAGGATCCCCTTTACATGAGTGCATTATAGCGCTGCATCATCATAAGTTAGCTGCCTCATTAGTATGGATTACTACACGTTACTATTTGTATTTTCTCGTTGACCGAAATTACCGAGGAAATAACGAGTTTTATTTGATTCTGTAGCAGATGCAACGTTAAACATTCTACGGATATTTTATGCTACAGTGCTGTCCTCAGCGCTTAGTCATGCGTGTACCTTCTATAAATGAAGGCTGTAATGTCGAATCATTTAGCTTTTTACACAAGAACAAGTTTCGCAGAGTATCAAAAGCGCCACGAAAGTAGAGATTTTAAAACATTTCAGCGATGCTTTCACAAATAACAGCTGTGAAATGACTGCCTACAAAATCAGGGAATTAACAAAAATCCCTCGTAAGATAGAATCACTGAATGCCTTCGTTACAGGCAGTCCAAAATCCACAAAGCAGAAAGTAGCCCTAGTCTTACGAACTTCTTGCTCAATTTCACCACCTACGTTTGAACTGGTCAATTGATGAATGTTTGCAAGTTGTTTCGCTATGAACTAAATGCTGCTTAACGAAATCTACGAATTAAGTTGTGTTCTACGTACACTCCCGTGACTATATTGAGAAAAATTATTTTCCACTGTTCCTGTTCGTGTTTCGAGTAATAAACACTCTTTAAAAATAGACATTCTTTGAACATCTCAGGAGTTAAACATAAGGGTATTTTCAAAACACTCGCCAGTTCGATAAAAATTATTAAATGGTTAAATGACGATAAGCAAAGGGGTTACAAGTGTAGATGATACATTACAGCTACACTCCTAGTATTGACATTTTTTGTCATAAAACTTTGTTCATGGTAAAAAATACAGAAGATACAGCCACCACTCTGATGAAAGGGTTCTCTCTCTACGGGACCATGCACGCTTGATCGCCTACTCACTCATTTGGCAGCATATTGGTTACATTGTACGGTTTCTGTCATCCTTTAACGGACACCGCATACAGCTTCTGCAGACAATAATCATTTGAACAAATACCAAGAGTGTTATAACTCTTACGTCAAAAAGGTCGTTTAATTTACATTTGACGTCAAACAAGTAGATCACCGAGCGAAATATTAAAGCCCTCTCGTACAACATAAAATGAACGACAAATTTTGGATGAATATCGTTGGTTTTTATTGAATTGAAAGGATGAAATTACATATCTTACTTTTCTAATGTGTGATGTTTTCCTATGAAGATTTTATTTATACGGGAATAATTAATTTGTATCTGTAAGCCATTTCATTTCACACAAGACCGCCAAAGAACATAAATTTTCATGGCAAGAAAATTACAAATTTTAAGTACGTCGAATATGTAAAAGTAATATACACTTCTGAGATACGTTATATACAAGATTTTTAGGATTCACCGTTCAGCTAAAGACATTATATTCAAATTATTGACCATAAAAGTATATACAAAACTGTTTACGATGGTTTTGCTAAACCTACTGTAAACGTGGGATTAACAGGTGCAGCAAAACAGGAGACTATAAGAGGGTTAAATTTAGCATTTACGTTTATGACGCAAACCACTCATGAAATAGTGCAAAAGTGAATTTCTCGAAGCCCAGTTTAACTTTTTCGCCGGAACATCTATCATTATCTACAATTATAGCCACTGAAGTATTTAAATCTCTTATTTTAAGTATCACTTTTCGATAGGGGCGAAAACTTTAAACTAAGAATTCTTACATGGAAGTTAAAACAAGAGTCTCATGAGTGTGGTTCGCAGTTGGGTACCAAACAGACAACTAAGGGAAGTGGACTGGTCCCAAAAGACCGGCTCCGAAAGAGAGGCTGCCGCGAATGGAAGGAGTCTGACGTAGTAACTTAGTGAAATGTGACGATGAAGGATGGAATAGATATTTCACTGAAAGTAGCTTTGAATTAGTGTACATCACATTGAACGTTGAGACGTCTTGTAGGAGTGAATATATTTATATCCTGAATCCCCGATACGACTTTCCTTGAGACCAGTACCTGGACCAGTGCTGGAGCTGCCTCATTCTAGGTACAAGTAGAGCGTTGGCACATGAGCTTCGTTAGTTAAAGCCAAATTTCACCATTTCTGTTTCTACAGTTTGCAAGTTCGAGGCTCAAACATATTTCTCCTGGATGCTTTGAAGCTCTACTTCAATTTAAGTTCTCTGGGACACTGTCTTATAATTTCATTCCTAAATACTGAATTGAAAATTATCAGGCTTTGTTCCCATGGCATCTGCAGATGACATATCTTAAATATTGGAAACAGGATGACACGGAAAAGTTTTAGGAAGTTTTGTTTAATCCTATCTATTTACAGTGCTTCTAGCCGTTCGTACGCCAGCACCTCTCGTACAACGTTCAGGAAAAATTCAGATCACTTCTTGTCAACTAACGTGAGTCAAGATTATATTAAGAGCGCAGTCTAAAGCGAACGATAAGCGAAGGGATCACAAAATCATAGTTAGGAATCTGAATATAATTATGAAATATGTACAATTAACATGAACAAATCAGTATGAGCGAAAACGAGCAATGCAATAATGGGAACAAAATAAGGGACATTTTGTGTCATTTTGCATCCTGTCGCATATAGTTTGTATCTAATCACAATAAACAGTGAATAACGATAATAAAATTGAATCATACGCAATTTTTTGGGAATACGCAAACAGTACACAATAAGCAAAAATATTCCAGCGTATTAACTCACTTTCTTTGAAATTAAAACAACACGGAAACGTTGCTCACTGTTCCAGCAGTTTCCGCGCAAATAATTATTCTCTGAGGTCATTTTGCGATCGCTGATGTACCATCGGGATTTTTTCGTCATTATTTTTAAGCATTTCGTAACTAAAGGGAGACGCCTCATCTACTCGCTCGGAACTGGTTTTAAAATTTGGACATTTTTCGCAGTCAAATAATTCGCCTTCGCTAATCTTCAAAGTGTGTTCGGCAAGGTTTTTCTTGACCGTCATGTCTGTCAGACTGAAATTCACAGTTTGTATTTTTACGATATCAGGAATGTCGTCATTGGAATGCCGATGGGTTCTTGGGAATCTTCTTTGCTTTCGTTTATGACATCCACTGAAACAGCCACAGTCGGCGAAACTTGATGCACTCGAGTCCACAGAGAAAGCACTGGAGTTGCGTTCGAACACGTTGCGGCGGTGGAGGGGCGTGTCAGGGACGGTCACTTCTATGGGCACGCGGTGATCCTGTGGGAACACAAACGAAGGGCGACGTAAATAGCCTATCGTTGCAAGGTGAATGAACTGGTAAAAGGAAAAATAATTCCAGAAGAAAATATCACATTCAAAAAAGGGAAGACAATTCTCGCAGCACATTATAATTTTTGGGGGGTTCGCGAAACATGTTGTTGATCGTTAGTATATATGAGGGTCATCTTCTCCACCTTCCTGAAATCGCTAAATTCACTTATGAATTGTAGTTTCCTTTGGGCCATTAATGTGGTGAAGTTTGTCTTACACTTAAATGTAAGCTCTAAACCAAAAATTTAACTCTATTCTAAACTCTGATGATGCAAATCTCTTTCTATTTCTATCAGTGTTTAAAAATAACTTGCCGTAGATCCGGATTCAGAGTTGCATTTTTCAATGGCCAAGAAAGCTATATCAGTGCATAACTGATTCTTATTGACTAACAGCAAGCTAACAACTCAGTGTCACGTTCTGCTATGTTTTCTATCTTTTGACGTGATATACTAGTGAACCTAGAACGGACCCCCGATCATTTAGATTCTCTTCTGTATGAATTATAGTCTCTCCAGGCTTCAAATGTTATTCTCAACTATAGTCTTACCCCTTGATCATAGACGGCCCTCAATTCAATTCAGTTTTACATCCCCCAATTCAAAGATTTATCATTAAATCAGTAACTATTCATCCTTAGCATTACATGAGCACGATGAAAGATGAAATAGAAAATACGTTAGAAGATTTAAAAGTTTTGATAACAGTATGGAACGCACGTGTAATTAGAAGTTACGTATTGGCGGATCGCAGCGTTCCTCGAATAGCGGAGAAACAACTTGTCGCAATAATGGTCCCTGTCATTTTTCAAGGGAGCCCTTGGTTACTAATGAAGTAATTTTAAATGCGTGTAAAATTATATACTTGAATTATGTTCCAAATTTGATACGAAATCGAAGCTTAATTTTCATAAAATTGGAAAGGACTTTACGTTAACTTTTTCATTAATGACACGGCTTCGATTTTATGGAATACTCCGCATTAAATCGGGACAAGCATTGGACTCAAATATCATAGGATTCAAATTTATTAACCATATAATCATTATACGTAGATATGTCACGGAGTCTTTGACTCACAAAAAACTCTCGTATTTACTGGATTGTGTTAGGCACCATATGCAATTCACGATGGATGTCTTGCACGCCTAAGAATGTGACGTTATTTATTTGGGAAATTTTCCATGGAACTCAGACCTGCACCAAGATACGAGAGGAACGAAAGAGAGTCGTGGAACGTAGGCTATACAGGCCATGTTTCGGCTACTGGTCACATCTTATTAAAACCGTTCTCTGTTACATAATAACAGCGATCCACTAAACCATAAAAATAGTGCTATAAATAATTGATATTGTTACGGAATAACTCTTACCCTGAGGCTAATTAAACTTTTTAATAAAGTTAGATCGATGTAGAAATAGAAGCGAAGGTTGGAACCAAATTGATGATATTGTGAAACCAGCTGAGGGTAGCTGAAGGGATTATAAAATCGTTAAGCTACTGGGAGAAACTAGTTGAAGCTATCACAATATAAAGAAGATTTCTCAGGCTCTATGAAGATTTTAGAGCTTTTCCAAAAAGTCAGAGTAATTTGGCGATGAAAATACTACGAAACTGAGATACAACGTGGTCTAAATTCGATGTTAGCCACTGCGTGAATGTTGAAAAATAAGCTCATTTGCGGTACGCCTGAAGGTATCAATATCTCTGTTTCAATAGTGTTGAAGTCAATTTTTTTTAACAGCCTCAGAAAATGAGAGACTCACAAGAGGAAAGATATTGCTCGGTTTTTCCTAAAGACATCTACATGCCCGTAGGAGCGTGAATTTGCTGGTTTTTTGTTAGGAGGCGTTGGTCTAAAATTCCTGATTTGGATAGGATAAAGGGATATTGCGAGAAGACGCAGGTTAAACACAAATATCATGTTCTTTTATTCTTTGATAGGATGAGATATCTTGTTGAAAGTCGATCTGAGCTTCATTGAAAGAGTGAAAATTGACCTGATGGATTTATTGTCATATTTATAATGCATAATTAAGTCATTTCTTGTTCAGTTCAATGTCTAAAACCTAAAAGTTCCCGCTTTAATCAGATATATAATAGTTCTTTATCGCATTAACGAGAGTGTACATGAAGTGATGATGGTGATATTTGAAAACGTTTTTTCTGAAATTAAGGATTTCCCGCTCACGATTTGGTTATTTTCCCATACTAGTTTAGTTCATTATAGGGGTTGACAGATGCCGTTTTTTCAGCTAAATGGGAGTTCATTAAAGTGTACGTTTGAAAATAAATTCCAGTACACTCATAGTGTCAGTTGTATGTGACATTTGATGCGAAATTCTCCCAAAATTTCGTTGCCTCAGTTCCGTTACAGGAACTTATTTCTAAAAATGCCAAACGAAAATGAGACTGCCCTGAACTTTTTCTTTGTGAAATATCCTATAGTCACTAATAAATAACGGTAGCTCTATATAAAACAAACTTTATATTCATCTACACTAAACAAGATATTTTCACCGTTCCAACTTCCACACGTTAAGAATATACACAGACACGTGTGTATCAGCTTACTCGTCCATCCCCACTCTATTATTCTTTCCTGTCCCACTCTACGCTAGGTGGTAATGACCATTGCACTATTCTTACGCTGGTACAGACCGACGGTTCCAGTCTTTTTGGAGACTCGCTGCTAATGATGACTGGAAGCATTAGGATCGGTGGGTACTGAGTACAATCCCCGTGACTGGTACACTAGCGCTTAAAGCTCTCTTTCAGAAACTTGAGCATGACCACAGCTGCCGGGAAATTGCATTTTCGCTTGCCCTGAGATGACTTTTCGAAGAATTCCAAGTGATGAGCAGACGCTTTAAAAAATTTGCTCTGCTGTGGTCCGATATTTGGGCTCACCAGAGATCCCGACCCATGCACATGTTGGTGCTTTTTAAATTAAGGCTTAGCCGAACATTGATTGCTGCCACCAGAAGCCAAACGCGAAGCCAAAAGCTCCTCAAATCTCACGATTGTGCTCATTGTCTTGTGGCCATTGCATGGTTATCGTTGTGGGGAAATTACGCAGCACTTCTCCGCAAAATTGATTCAACTCAGTTTTGATGCCAGACTCAAATGATGCCTGATCCTCGGGAGCCAGTACTAAAATTTATCAAGGCAGTCCGATTCACAACTTCCTACAAGGTAAATTTTCTCATCCCCAGTTTATGGTCAGACTACTTTAGAAGTGAAGAAACCTTTTTCTGATTTTTCTCGAACTTTATTTTAGTTGGTCGAGCTTTCGAGCGCTTTCACAAAGGTTGTTTTCAAGGTGTACAAGTTTGAAACTAAATGACTAATACCAGCAATTATTTAAGTTATGATGCTTTACAAATGTTTTATTACAGGATATGATTAATCTAATCAGGGTTTATGTGGATCATATAGTCGAAGTGGTCTGAAAGACAAGAAGACCGTTTGGTAGACGTTAAGAATGGTGACTGGCTGATAGCTTTTGGCTGCGTAAAGCTACCTCGGATTATTTTTTCACATCTAACCCTCTGAACGTGATGCATTTTGCTGAATATCAGCCTGATCCTGCTCAATGCGATGTTCCTTTTTTCCAAAGTGTCGGTTGGTTAATGAGTGTAACAAACATGCTATATTGTCAAGTGGCAAAATTTGAAAAATATTATCCAATTTCAAATAGACAAACAGATGATTTTTGGAACTTGGATTTTCGTATTTAAATTAAACTTCTTATAACCGATATCAGAACAATATATGGTATCCAGGAAGCATTTATAAATTCCTTACTTTGGACAAATTTTGGTTAAACGCATTAATATTATACGCAAAACCAAAAAACATTCGTACCGGTTCTTCGATACACATTTACCAAGCTTAAGTCCGACTTTGAAAAGTTTTCTACCTTGAAAACGTTTTTCGTGCCGATAGAAAAGCTCTGTCAAAACATAATATCCGTAGCCGCAATATTTCAATGTTTAAGAAACAAAAATGCATGAACATTAAAATAAAGTATCTAAAATATCAAGTCAACTCATTTATTAACCAACTCGTCTGAAAAACGGGGCATCGTATTGAGTGGGAGAAGGCGAAAATTTTAACAAAATGCAATTAAGTTAAGGAAATAAAATTTCTCAGCGCTAAATTTACACCGTTGAAAAATCGGGCCTACAATCAAGCCGTCTCCATCTGACGTCTACCAACTGGTTACCCTGTTCCTCAGCCCCCTTTAAATATATGGTGCCCCAAGCCCTGATTGAATTATCAATATCCTGTGTTAAAACATTTGTCAAAAAGTTTAGTGTAAGGAGATATCCTATAAACATTAAAATTGTAAAAATTCTGAAGTTTCGAGCTCAAAGCTTATTTTCAACAAAGAATTAGGAATGAATCGAAAAATATTTGATAAAAAAGACTGGAACTGGAAACATAAATGGTAAAATTCAGAAATGAAAAAAGGCATTACAACAATAAATAAGACAAATAAGACAACGATGATTAGCACATGGACGGAGCTTAGCGGTTGACTCGTTTCAAAGGGTAAATACATTAATCATAAATAAATACACCAATACACCAACTGGCGTCTATAGTCGTTCAGTTTCAAATTTGTGTGCCTTGAACATGAGTGCTCCTTGAATGCGCTCGAATGTTCGACCAACTAAATTATTCTCCACAAAACTAATGCGACTCAGTTTTGATGCCAGAATCAAATGACACCTGATCCGCGGGGGCCAGTATTAAAATTGATCGAGTTCGGAGGAGGTAAAACAAGTTTTGTTTATGATGATTCCCGCATGTCCGCCCTTTGAAACTACACCGATTTAGAAGTGTGTAACCGAGAATTTAATGACATCCACGGCCTACTCATGGCCTTAAATGGGATCTAAAGACTCAAGAAGAATGTGAACTTTGTTTGGATTGAAAATTGATGTTTGAGATATTTTGGTTCATAAGTTTGAGCAAATGTTAGCTCATGAATATTGTATTCGATATTGTGTGAAGCGTCCTGGCTGCACCAGCTTCTCTTCGGCGCACAAATGACTGCGAACGTCGATCTCATTTGTGGCAGAAAGTCAACATAGAAGCAATTAATGCGAGTGTTTTCCTTTTCACCAAGTAAATTAGAATACTTGAGGGACAACTCGTTCAAAGACCTTTACTATATTGCAATGCTTGCACCAGTGATGGCTACTTCGGACACGCTTGTACTGTATCAGGCACAGAACGGTTCCAGCTTTGCCTTCGATGGCCATAGTAATCCCGTGCTGGGAATGGAGAATACGCAGACCCAGAATTGTGGCCACAGAAATATTTGTCTCGTTAGATTTTGTCTTATTTATTTTTGCGAACGATGAAGCCGGTTTTTAACTGAACTTTCAGTGATATTTAAATGGAGGCTGAGTTTCTTTTAAAATCTGCGTCCAGTAGATACTGAGCATCCAGCACTACTTTCTTCCTAATAAAATATGATCATCGAGTTGGAAGATTGTGGGGTATACTTGGTATACATTATTGACGATAAATTTCTGCCTCCGAGCATAGGGCACCGATGGCATCATTAATGTTCAAAATGACGCACGTCTTAGCAACGTCGTTCGGCGGTCGTCCCTGCAGTGCGCAGTCAGGTCTGCGGGAGTGCAGTTAGGCTTCCGGGGCCGCAAGAGAACTACCCGTTTCATAAAAATTCTGCTTATGGACGAGCCTGTCTTATCCCCGAATGCTTTTGATGGAGTTACGTTTTCCCCTTTAGTATATGAATAACTTTACAGAGGATAGCCGTCATTACCAATTTGTGGCAGTAACGTTGTCGTGATTTCATCACACGTATAAGGAGACAAGAAAAAAGGAATAAGTGAACAAAAAAATAGAAACGAGACTTTCGAAGCAGCCGTGGCTTCTGTACACAAGAGAAACATCGTACAGTCGAGTATCGAACAAGAATTCCATTGCCTATTTTTCCTCTCTTATTTTTCTGGACTGAATTTAAAATCGTAGTGTATCATTCATTACGATCAATTACGTTTTAAGATACTTAGAAATCTTACGTAGGTTATATCTGAAATAGGAAATATTAATTCATGTAAAAAATATCTATCGCATGGTGGCATCTCGCTAGAAATCTGACACATGCGAGTGACATCAAAATTGCTGAACGCGCGGCACAGGCGCTGCTGGATCTGCGCTTGGCAGTTGGGCATGAAAGATGGGCGTAGATGCCAAGATCCGTCCAACTTTGTTGCTTTAGCTATCGCGGCTTTCCTCTGTAGCAGGTTTTCATAAATGTCCACGCTAAATATATGGATATCGAGAAATTTTGCTATTTCGCGCGATTTTGCGGCAGCTCGAAATTTTTCATTTTCCTAAAAATTTATGCTCCGCTAAGGCCTTAAGATGAGGGCCTTCACCGTAAGCTCCTGCCCTGATCTGCGTAAACTGCGGCTCTGCTCTGTGCGCTGTAGAGGACGACTCAACAGGATGAGCCACCAAAGTGTCGAGATTTTCAGATAATTATTGCTTTTTAAGTGTAAGGATAGTTGAAAATATCAAATGTTTTTGTTTATTTAATGACCCAAGCTTTTTCACGATTTTGGATTATTATTATCATGTCAAATCATTAAAATGTTACTGCATTTTTTCACGCTGTTAACAGGTCACTCAAGTTCTCGTAAAAATATGAACCCACGATTCAAAAGTTTTGCAAAATTATTGATCCAATCAATATACTTCTTTCTCTAATTTGAATTTTTTCTTCGTGCATTATGCTCCCGTTTTTTCGATTAATATTCACCCAGCACTATTTTTTATCTTGTCGACGTAGCCTATTTACGGATGCGCAGGTTACACGTCAAAAATTTTCGTTGTTTCGTTGTCTTGGAAGCACACCCTGCTTAAGCGTGCGGAAGCTTGGGTCAATAAAGAAAAAAAAACAGCTGATATTTTCAACTATCCATGCAAGTTGAAGTCTGCGTGTTCCCTATTTTAATAAATTTCTTATTAAGTATTGATCACTGATACAACTTGTATCTGGTTGAATCACAGATATAGCCTGTAATTTATCTGCCCTGTTCGCATTTAGATTTCCCTTTCTAGTTGAAATTTTAGCCCTGAGTTTAACTATGTAATTATCAAAGGAGCAGCGAAACTTCATCATCCAAACTTAAAGTGAAAACAAATATGTCAAAGCTGTCTTTGAACGATTTCCAAATAATTTTCATGGAAGAGTTTTAAACCGAACTATTCCAAGGAAAATACTTGGTAAATTTGAAGAACAAGGCGCCAGCCCACTATCGTACTGTATGTACAGGGTGTCCCAGAAAAAGGAAACTCATTTCAAATTAGTTTATTTAAAAAAATATTAAAGCTAGAAGTTTTCTGAAAACTCTGTTT
>VOMN01121350.1:0-34838 GCA_014899125.1 Orchestia grillus
ACGAGTTCTCGAATGTTGGCTAAGGAGTTGCTTAATAAAAAATAAATTTCATGTATGCAATTACTTCTGCCTCCCTCTTTCCCCCTGTATACTTCTACGTGCGTGTGTGCGCGTGTGTGTGCGTGCGTGTGTGTGTGCATGCGTGTGTTTGTGTGTGCGTTACAATATGACCTCTGGGAGGACAAGCGTATGAGCACGCGGGCTGTTGTTCGATGCTACGATTGACGTATAATATCTTTCAGCTCCATCCCTATTCCTGCAGCCTCGCAACGCGTAGTATGCACACAACATTATTTGATTCTTAGGTTACCATTAACGGAGTGAGGCGATCGATCTCATCGTTACAGTACCGGGTCCGCAAGCCAGGAATTAAATTTTCACGAGATTTTGTGTGCGCTAATATTGAAGTTCGTTGATGTACGAATATTTTCAGGTGCCATGCACAAAAACCGTCAATTCCTTACTTTCATGACGATAAAGTAATTCGTATTCACGTGAGTTATTTACTTTCCTCCTCTCAACACACGTGCCTGGCTACGTCATATGGCGATGGTCGTCCAGTGCGACTCCGCTGCAAATGATAGACAGCGGCACCTCAACTTTGAAAGCTTAGTTAACTATAATGAACTGAATAGTCGTATGCTTTTACTGGGAAGATTTTCGTGAAAGTAAATCGGATTATGCGGTTTAAATGGTTAGGAATTTCGTACATTCGGTGTACTTGTCAAGTTTTAACTATTAGAATTCAAAGTTCTGAGAGAATTTGCTTTTCTTGTCCTACACTGTAGAATATCACCTCGAGCACGCGATAGCATTTATTGTATGTTGGTTAAGAATTCTCAACCAGCCTTTAACTTTCTCATATTGACTTTTTAAATCCTTCAAAAAATTATACTCAAACGTGGGACATGAAGAAAAATCAATTAAAAAGAGAAAAATTCAAAGAACGTTTTGCCTATAGCGAGGGCAGCGTTTATTCCGCCAAGGAAAATGAAATGTTGCAACGATTATACTTTCAAAAATCCTTCTGAATCCTAATGTTTGAACAATTGTTCTATGTATTTGACCTCAACAGATGTTGCTAGATCGGTTATTTTTACTAACAAAACCATGTTTGGCTATCAAGTTTCACCAATCAAAGATTTAGTACGAAGCATGACCCACCAACTGCAATGAAACTCAAAACATCACCTGTTTTATACATATGAATTTCAAACAAATACACAACCATAAATCTTGTCTCTCCAGAACTCTAGCATGCCTGATTTCAGAGGGTATCTCAGCCAGGTTTCTTCCATCAAGGCAGACACTCCATCAAGGTGCCTTGAGGCCAGAAACTCTACACAGCCATGACTCAAATGTCCCCATGTATGCACGTCTTTTGAGAGTCCCATTGCGGCAGCAGTCGTCCTCGTCACCGCAGTGCCGCCCTCCAGTTTGTGGACGACGTCTGTAACTCGTAACTGTTTCCTGTAGCGGCCTCCACACAAAACCCTGACACGTTCAAGGCCTTCGGATCGCCTACACGTGACAGGGCGTGGGTTCATCGAGTTCTAGGGTGTGGTGAGCTACATTTCAGGTATGAGGTAGGTTGCATTGGTATTTTGTGTCTTGCTTCTGGACAATTTCAGTCTTAATTAGAATATTAAGCACTGAATTTTAAACGCTTTTGAAGCTACTCGGTATGTATTGCACCTCGAATTTTGCGTCACAGCATTTTCTCACAAGTGTTGTTAGGCACCTATAGTGAAATTATAAACTTACACTTATTTCCAAGTTTGATTAATTTTCGTCGTGTCTCGGTGCCAAATATTTAACTTGAACTCTTTTGATACCATCCCTAAGCGCTTCATCAGCAAAACATGTTATCTTATCGTGATCATCGTAATTTCGTCGTTTATTTTGATTACTGCCACATCGTGCTAAACGAGCGTGGCTCAGAAGTTAAACCAATGAGCAAAATGAAAGTTCACGTATTAAGGGACTATTCCAAGAAGGAGTTGGCGACAATAGCAATAATATCTTACGAGTATTTTTAGGCAACCCCAAGACCGCGACAGCATTTTACCTTGCTTTAGCAATTGAGTTATTGGCAAGTTTCTTATTTTTTCAGCATGCAGCCATCGGTTGAGTCACGTGTACAGTCCATAGCCTCATTCCATAGTTGCCCAATATGTTTTATCGTCATTTTCAGCTCCGCCTCTTTTGCCGGGAGTGCTGTGCTCCTCTCATTTGTTGCGCTCAAGGTTATATGCGAATGTAGACTTACCGCTACCAATAATGAAGTATGTACTAAAGTACTAAGTGACCAAGACACGCTAATACCTAAAACTCAACTCATTTTAAGCGCTGAGATTTAGTACGCTTTCGCTCGTGAGCGCGCTTTTTTGAAATTTCTTATTATTGACTTCAACGACTGCCAATATCTCACGCTTGTCTCTCGAAGTCAGTTGTTGTACAGTTTTTCTGGCAGTCCACATGTCCTGGGGCGTTATTTCTGCCTGTGTTTACGGCCGCTTCCCCACTTCCGACAGGCGCCGCGAGCTGCCTTCCTGCCAAGCGAGCTCAGATCTTGTCCTACGGAGACTGCTGCGCTTATTGCACTTTTGTTTAGGTCAGGTGTTTGTTACTTCACCTACACAGTGTGACACATGAAAATCAGATTGGAATATTGTAAGTAATTAAGGTAAATACTTACATTTTTTAAGGAAAATTAGTAATATATCGTTTTCAAAAAGTGGCCCTTGTTCCATAGTTTTAGCGTACTTACATGAAATATGCGATCAGTTTGAGGTAAGTTTTTTGAGACGCAAGCGATTGTAGAAAATTAACGGCCAGTGGACACATTTAAAAGATAATTTTAAACTATATTAATTAGTTAAAATTAAAGAATGCCATAAACACAAAAAATAAATGTGAAACATGTACATTGAAATTTGCACGATCCCTCAAAAATGACGTGACTTACTGTCTTCATTTTTAAAATGAATGAAACTTGTGCCATAGAAAAAACTTGAAATAGGTTACAAACGTTCATCATAGTTTCCCTTAAAATCAGCAACTCATAACGAAAACAACGTATTATCGTGCTCTACCAAATAAAACATTAAATTTCTCTTAGATTACATTTATATACGGTGCAATATTCAGTATCCTGTCTACGACACTGCTGTAGATCGGCGTCGCTGGATCTAATGAGCGTCAATTTTGTTATATATATATATATATGCGAATAGTTGAAAGACTCTCAGGTTCCATTGTTAGGGAATTAAAATTTCAAATTTTAATTCCCTAACATATATATATATATATAATTCCTTCGATCACATTTTAATGTACACATAGAGTGAGGTTACGCTTACAGTGACATTCTCCAATGAAATGCTGTTGACGGGGGAGGGGAGAATAACTAACCAAGTAAGCAGCCAACATGCTGTGTATCATTATGCAACAGGATAATTTTTAATGATTTATTAATGTAATTAATTTGCCGTCATCATTGATGTGGAAACTTGGCATCACTTGTTTTCCGAATAAAAGACGTTTTCTTTCCCTATCTGATTATGCTGATTATTGTATACATTAGTTAGTGAGTACTTAACGTCAAGCAAACGATCACGTTCACATACAAGCATTTAAAACTTTCAGTAATGCGGAGAATCTATGATTTTAACATGGAAAATTGGAAATTTTGCTTTTTTTTTTAATTTTCACTCTAACCACTTCAATTTTTCACACCAATTTTTCAGTCCAAGGCGTTCCACATGTGCTCGAACATAAGTAGAATTTGAAAAACTGATATATAGATCGAAGCATCTTGCGGGGGCCTGAAGAAACGTTTAATTAAACGAAAATCATCTTCCATAGAAAGAAAACTAAAGAACTGAGTTTTTTGTAAAGAATCTTTCCACAGTATGTTGAAAGCTGCAGCATTTGTAAAAAATCGAACACATGTGTGTTTTTCAAAAACGCCTGTGAATAAATAAATGCGGGTGCTTAATTCTGCGGCAGCATAAAAAACTGAAGGACTTGTCATCGGATGTACCTCTATAATAGCACTACCATATGAAATTTAGCGACCTCATTGCAGCGGATGCTGAATTTTGCGCTAGGAATGAGTACCAAATCAGCGTCTGGTGAGGGTCATTCCTTGGTGCTGTACGTGTGCTGACGACGGGATGAATCAGGAAGAGCACCCATTAATTTTTTGTGTGTAATTGTTCTTGTGATTATTTCAGTTGTATTTCCGATCTAAATGCCAAAATGTGTGATGAAGCTTGAAGAATAAGCTCATCGCTTTTTCAAATTTCGTGATGTTTTTTTTTTGCTACAGTGCGTCTACACTCGCTCATTGAGTACGTGAGGTACACTTCATAACAGGGTATACGTTGTTTCTTACACTCGCTATCTGAGTGTCACCTATGTCCCGGAAACATTATTTTCAATGAAATAAGCGGAAATCGACAGAAAAATTCCTCAAGGGCAATGAAAAGACGACACCAAATGTAAAACCTTGAATGTGCAGGCGTAATTTTGAAATGACGAACAAACTAATCGACAGGTAGGCTTTTGAAAACTTCAATTCAATTTCAACTCCAGAAAGTTGCACTCATGAAGTCCCCGGTACAGTAAAACCAACCCAAAGGGATTGCGTTTGT
The DNA here is from genome assembly GCA_014899125.1 of Orchestia grillus. Lineage (NCBI taxonomy): Eukaryota > Metazoa > Arthropoda > Malacostraca > Amphipoda > Talitridae > Orchestia > Orchestia grillus. Next base: position 4,659 of record VOMN01121350.1, read on the forward strand.
CGGACCATTCAGGCCGCGCCGCGCCGTGGAAGTCGCACTTTTTCCGCAGTCTTCTAGACACGCGGCCGTCAACGCGTCATCGCCGCCAAAAAATAGCTTTGTTGTTGATGCCTTCGTCAGCAAAAGATTGGAAAGATCGGATGCCTCCTTGTTTGTGACACATTCTCTGAAACGTAATAAGAACTTTCGTAAGAAGGACCCCATCTTCTGCCTTAAAAGAAGCCGCAACGAAAAAAATTCTGCTGAGTCGCCATATTTGTTTCTTGGAAAATTCTAATAGATTATGCTAGCCGTCGCTCCTTGGATTGAGTATGAAAAATTTTGTCCCGACTTAATAATTTCCTGGTGCAAGCGAGCTTATTTCCCCCAGGGTGGAGAAGACACGCGCTTGGCGCACTTGGTTTTTTCAGTCGTGCTGCAAAAGACGTACTTTTCCTTATTCATGCCACGGGAAGAGTCCCTTTGAGAATTGTCGGGCGTAATACCCATTCGCTTCAACGCCATTTCATTTCGAGTGTGCAGTCGTATGCATCAGAACAACTGGGAAGCGTTTAAGGCTTCTGAGAAATAACAGGATAACAATTCACGCTTATTTTCACGACTGTTATTATTCTTGCTCTCCTTGAGGATAACAACGCGATATGTCCTGCTGGGTACCTAGCAACGCATACAAATCTCCAGACACAGCTGTCATTGCAATGGGCAGTTTTCAAAATTTTTAACAACCCTCTATGTGAGGAAATTTAGGAAAAGCAAGTAAAAATAACAGAGATAATGACGTTACAACGGTAATTGACATAAAATAACAAAGTGTCTACCACCACTAGAGACTCCTGTAGAAAGCAACGCTCATTTAACACCGTGTAGCGAGGATTTCGGCCAGGGCACGTACGCCAATTCCCTAAAGAATATTGGCCAGAGCGAACACTCTCATCGTACCTGAGGACTAGCGACACAACTCTATTGCACGCCAAGACCTAAAGTTCTGCTGAAGGACAACTCTTTCTTTTTGAAGGACAACTCTTCTTTTTGAGCGTGCGTTGCATGTGTTGCCAATGAAATTTTATCTATAAGAATGTTTTACTAATGCTACTGACACTTGTCTATGCATTAATTTGGTGAGTTGTAGGCTACTGTTATTATGCGTTTATTTTACTTTGCTGTTGATACAGAGCATGGTTTGGAGCGCTCGAATTTATAGCAGCCGGCACATTTTCAACGACGATACAATTTTCAAGAGGTAAAATAAGCCACCGGTGGTCGCATCTCAGGAAAAGAGTTGATTGTCGGCGTTTCAACGATAGAAACAATTTTCTGTTCAAACGCTATCATGCAACATACAAAAATAGTGGAAACGGTAGTGTGTACTTTACAGTGGGTAAAACTTGAATCGTGTAGACAGCTGATAAAAAATTGCCCTATTTTTGAGTTACATCTAGTAAGAGCTCTCACGTGGCTGGCTGTGCGATGAAAGCATCAAGAGCAAACTGCTCAGATTTGTCCTTTTCTTCCCAGTGCATGAAGAACCCTCAGGCAGCTGCAGGTCGACTCGGTGCCTCCACCTCGAATTTCTATGAGTTTCGATGGTTTCGCCTGCAGTTATTCGAGGGCAAGTAAGTACGGCGTTTTCCAACAGGCCCTCTTCTGTTGGAGGGTGCAATAAAATCAGCAAGTCTTAGAGCCCTTGCTCTCTTTTTGTTCCTTGCAAAGAAAAGTAACCCGAGTCGTTTCAAGAAAACCCTAAGCGCGCTACAGACTTACGAGCGCTGGAAAGTACTCGTCAGCTTTAAGAATGCCTTGTGTTGTGAAGTGATGAACCACAATCACCATTCCATGTTGCAAAGTTCACTCGCAGTCAACTCTAAATTCATGGTGGAAGATGTGAAACGCCCTTAGATATGTAAAACAACTTAAGCCAGTTTGATTAGATGAAGTCGGTAGACTGAATTATAACTTGACAAAACTGCTCCTGTTGTTTGATTTTTAATTAAGTCAAATCAAACGAAGCAGTCGTATGTTAAAATTAGTTGAGTACGCTAGAAAGAAAAATGTCAGAAAAACTGCAATTAACATCTCACCAGCGTTATATTTCAAATTGGTTAGCTAAGCGTTGCTTATAGGCAGGCCTCCGAGTCTATGCTAGGATGCTTCTCTTATCATCAACTGTGGGAAAAGCACGATGGTATGTTTATAAAGTAACATTACATGAAACATTAGGCAAAAATGTAATTTTTTCCTTGAACGTAAATGTAAGCTCATTTTTCACGTTTTCCAGAAAGATTGTACCATTAAATTAAAATTCATAATTTTTTAGCCGAAGTATACTTGTAAGTATCGCAGTTCAAGAGAGGAGTCCGGAAATCGCATTTGTTCAGCAGGCAACATTTGGTCTACTTTTGAAATCGTGGGCTATCCTTAAGATTGTCAAAAATTTCAAAATTACTTTCATTTCACAAATAAAGAGACTAAACAAATTTGTTGTCTTCTACAATACAATCGGGATCCTAAAATCGTTACTTTCATATAATTGCAGATTTTTGTTTTAAAACAAAACTGAGGTGAAATTGAAAAAAAGCGGCATGATACAGGAAAAGCTTGAAACCGTTTTGTGAAGGACGTCTTTCGACTTTGTTACTGAGCGGAAGTTAGAAAACTGAAGAACTAGATCACTTTCAGTTCAGAATATTCAACTCGAAGCAGTAGCGACTCTTATTTCAGTACTGAATTAAGTTTTACGATTCCTGCAGACGGCAAAGCAAGAGCATGTGCCTCAATCCAGCGTTGCAAGGCTCAAATTGCCGTGTATTTAGGACCAAGTCGGAATTCTTTTTGAAAAGGTTTTCTCTTGGTGCAGAATTCTGAATTTTGTGAAGAAAAGCTAACTCAGCAATTTATTCGCACCAGAAAAATATTACACGCGGGTTTTACCTCCAGCATAAAATCCTAACCTCAACCGAATCTTCCTTGCATCTGTTATGAGGGAGCGAATAAAAATCCTCCGACGTGTATTCCTGCCCTGTTCAATCCCATATTTTATTTGAACACGAAAAGAACTCGGACGATTTTTCGACAGAGTTTTCATGCATCGGAAAGAGGCCAGCAGAATGTTGAGCATCTTCATCGAAGCCGGCACTTTATACACAAACGCCTTCATGTTCTCCCTGGGAAAATTTCGAAATATTGTTGAGTAGAAGAATGATCTCGTCATTTCTGCGGCGTTGATGGTGCCTGGGATGTCCGGTGTGTAGAACTAGCAAGCTTCTTCTCTGCTACGAATGTGTTCTATGAGAACAAAAATATTTCAACATTTTTAGGATGCCTGAACAAAGAATGCAATAATATACCATGTGCAGTGTGCGAAAAAATATGGAAGTGATGTGCGACCGAAAGCAACTCATAAGAATGCTTGAGTTATGAAGGAATTGCAATGATGTTACAAAGTTTTCCCACTGACGTACTCAAGACAGCGTTTGATTTCAAATCGACCAATATCAACTTCAAAGTATCCTCACAAGAATACTAAGCATCCAATAAATTTTGTGATCACTAAATTACGCTATCTTGCGTTACAATAAAGCCTCCTAATCTTACGACAAAATAATGCGCTCAAGAATTTTTTTAAAAGCGAACAAGAACAAGAATTCCGAATAAGATGCTAATTCTGCCTTAGATAACTATGAGATCGAGCGCAGAAAAATTCTTAATAAATAGAAGAACTTGAACTCGAAAAAAAACTCGCAAGACGAACAGCTCATTGATGATTGCGTTCTACAATTGACTTGTCTTAATTAAATCAAGAGCCTGGGATAAAAAATTCAAAGTTTCATTTCAGTTCATGAGAAGTTTGGACTGAACACAATCTGGATGGTCAACACAATCTGCTGAGGAGCGACGCGACCAGGATTAAGAACACCACATCACCACATCACCACTCACGTCGTACAAAAACAACTGCTCTCTTGTGCCCGAACGTACACGAGGACTTCACGGCGTCACGCGCACCTAAAGCTCGAGGAAAAGATTCCCTGATACCTATAGACGAAATTCGGAAGGGTTTTAGAATTCGGCGGGGAGAACTGCAAGCATAAGCGTCCTGTGATAATCTGGTTAGGGACTTCGAGAGCGCTACTCTGCCGACGATCAGGCGACGATAATGTGGTTATGTGTCGACCACTTCTCTGCCTTGTCGACCATTTTCCTACCTTGTCGACCACTTCTCTGCCTTGTCGACCACTTTGCTACCTTTTCGACCACTTCTATGCCTTGTCGACCATTTCTTTGCCTTGTCGACCACTTCTCTGCCTTGTCGACCACTTTGCTGCCTTGTCGACCACTTCTCTGCCTTGTCGACCACTTCTCTGCCTTGTCGAAGACTTCTCTGCCTTGTCGACCACTTCTCTGCCTTGTCGGCCACTTTGCTGCCTTGTCGAAGACTTCTCTGCCTTGTCGACTACTTCTCTGCCTTGTCGACCACTTTGCTACCTTGTCGAAGACTTCTCTGCCTTGTCGAAGACTTCGCTACCTTGTCGACCACTTCGCTACTTTGTCGCCCTCTTCTCTGCCTTGTCGACCTCTTTTCTGCCTTATGAAGGACTTGTATACCTTATCGAACATTTTTCTACCTTATGGACCCTTTCTCTGCCTCGTGGACTACTTCTTTACATTGTCTACCACACCCATATCGAATTTACCTCTCCCCTATCTTGTTCACCCCTCTTCTACCGAGTCTACCGCTTCTTCGTCATGTCTATACTCATATGCCGTGTCTACCACTCCTCTACCATATCTACCACTCCCCTACCGTGTCTACCACTGCTCTGCCGTGTCTACCACTCCTCTACCATGTTTACCACTCCCTTACTGTGTCTAACCCACATCTGCAATGCTTAGAAGACGGAGCAGGCTTTGCAACAAGGACGCTTTCACGGCGGTAATTCACTAGTTAATCTTTCACGATTTGAAAAATGGCGAGGCTGTTAAACTTTGATGAATTTACTTGACAGCGTGTCGAGCGTATTGATGCACCGTGTGTGCCTGAAGGGCGAGTGACGTCATCGCAGGTCACCACTAACTCCGATAAAATTGGGGGGAAGTCCAGGGCTTTTATTCTCTTCTCTTACGAAATAACCTTAAAAGGACCAACGCTTTTTCAAGTGAATGAAATATTGCGCTAACAGTCGTTCATGTTTAATGCACTTGTGAACACATTCATCCTAGTTGTGATCGAAACAATTAGAACTTGACGCCATAACTGTATCATATCATCCGGGGAACGCCGGACGTGGCACCTCAGCCCGGAGTGACGCGAGTGGAACCACAATGGAACGCACGGCGTTTGAACGGATACGAGATAAAACGCATGGCGTTTGCACGGGTACGAGATAGAACGCACGGCGCTTGCACGGATGCGAGATAGAACGCATGGCGTTTGGACGGAATAAAGATAGAAGAAATGGCGCTTAGACAATTTAAAAGTAAAACACTAAGTTTTTTGAACAAAATTAAGAATTAAAATTAAAATGCCCATGTGTGTGCACAAAAAACGGATGAAGCACAGGGTTTTTGAATGAAATAGAGAATCATTTAGTTTTCCATGAATGAACGTGTTAGTATTTTTAACCTCGGAATTCGAAGTAATTTACAAATGAATACGGCTCCGTTAAATGATGTAGAATTATGGCAAGGATTAAAGTTATTGGGCTGGAATGATTAAATTTAATTCGGCTGTATTAAATTACAGGCATCACTTCGTATCGACTTGATTGAGCTATGAAGTTATCATGGTAAACCCATTTCTTCGGGAAATAATTAAAAAAACGAGTACTATTCAGAGTGCTATTTTGAGTAAGATCGTTCACCAATCTTCTGAGAATCTAGAAGGGAAAACTATAATTTTTTACTTCCCACTAAAAGTCCCCAATATCGCACTCCAGCTTACTCATGTCTGTAGATTTTTTACTTATTCCCAACGAGATTGTGAGGAAAATGTACACTAGTTATTAAATGAACATTTGAAGCGCTGTCGCACTACTCTGTCGAAATACTGGGACGAGCTCTCCTGTAGAGGCCAAAATATTCCGCTCTCATTCATCACTCTCTTACCTTTCTATGTTCCTTCCACTTTAATGTAGAGACCTTCCTGCAGCACGTGTGTCTGCACGACTTCACGTCCACACCACGTGTGTCTGCAAAACTTCACGTCCACACCACGTGTGTCGGCAAGACTTCACGTCCACACCCCGTGGGTCTGCAAGACTTCACGTCCACACCAAGAGTGTCTGCAAGACTTCACGTCCACACCACGTGTGTCTGCAAGACTTCACGTCCACACCTCGTGTGTCTGCAAGACTTCACTTCCACACCACGTGTGTCTGCAAGACTTCACGTCCACACCTCGTGTGTCTGCAAAACTTCCCGTGCGCTGCAGGTGAGCGATGGTGCCCGAGCGCAGAGACACCGCTGAAGCATCACTCTGGACGCTAATGAGAGTGCCTGGAGACAAGAAAATTAATAAAAATTAGCGTCCCCGGGGCACGGTAAATGATGAAGGCTGCCCTGCAAACGAGGTCTTCGCCTTAAAATAAATAGAAAATTAAAGGTTCAGCTCCCCGCTCGTCGGGTCCTACCCTTCCTGGCTGAGAGGACGTATATGCACGGTATACATATGTGCTCCATAAAAGTATGTATGTGTATAAGTAGTGTTCGGTAGCATACGTTCAATAAAATAAGTACGTTTAAGCGACTTGGAGTTGAATGTGACGGCTTAACTAACACGGTTAAGTTATGTTTTTTATAGTGGCTAAAGAATTGTAAATATATGAAAAATTAGTTAGAGCGTTAGAGTTTTTGCAATCGTGAAGATTTTTTGGATTTTCGCAGTTCAGTGACGCTATCAAGAATGTTATGAAATTTAATGATTTTTTTCAATAATTCACTCAAAACTGACTTGGAGCTACGTCTTCAACGGTGAATTTATCAGGAAAGGGTGTACTTTTATTATCATAAACACGTGCAGTTTATTCGTATATTTGCTCAGCGTGAACTCACTATAGCACCCGTACACCTACTTCGGGCGTCTCCCTCACAAACAAATTTACAACCCCCTAATCCTGGCTAAAATGACCGTTCCAAGCAATGGTGATCTCGCATACCAATATTCCCAAACTTCAACGCTCCGAAAATGTTCCTGGTAAAAAAATCGCTCACCTCGCACACCCGTTCCTTCCTCACATAACCTCAAGCAATAACTCCGTCAACACCCGAGGAGTGACGGAATTTTCTTTATCAATTTTAGAGGAGAACTTGGGTGTGAACTCGGGGAAAGAGAGTGCCTGTTCGTGCTTGTGTGGCCCTCCATCTAGCGTGTCTCTGGAGGGGCTTTAACTGCCCCACCGAGGCCCTCGACCGCCGAGCAGCCAAGCCTTGCGTCAACACGCCTGTTCCGCCGCACTCAAGAGCGCTTCAAAACCTGCGCAAGAATGTGAATTGCAAGAAGAATGGTAGGGAGAGTGAAGTAAAGACGAGACTTGTGCAAAAGTCAAAGAATGAGGAAGGATGCGGGCTGTAAGAAGAATGGTAGGGAGTGTGAAGTAAAGACGAGAGTTGTGCAAAAGTCAAAGAATGGGTAAGGATGTGAGCTGTAAGAAGAATGGGAGGGAGAGTGAAGTAAAGACGAGAGTTGTGCAAAAGTCAAAGAATGGGGAAGGCTGTGGGCTGTAAGAAGAATGGTAGGGAGAATGAAAAAAAGTCAAACGTTGGGCCAAAATTAAAACGTCCAGAAGAATGAGAGCCGTAAGAAGTGAACCAAAATCAAGGAACGGCTAGTAGAGACAAGACAGCAAGAGTAAAGTTAAGACAAGAATGGCAGAAAAATCACAAGCTACCGAAGAATGGGGAGTGCTAAGAAGAATAAGCAGGGGGAGGAGGGGTAAATGGACGACGTGGATTATGGGAAAGCTGAGATAGAGGAATGCATTGTAATAGGTAAGAAAAAGAATTTTAATAGTCAAATTGAGATATTATTATCGTGATGAAAACGATGAATTTGCCCGGCTAAGCTGATGAAATTTCGCACAAAACGGCGCCTTCACCATTCCCATTTGAAAGCACGAAGGGAAATAATTGACCTCAATGGCGAACAAAAACTTGAATGGAAAATAAAATGCATGTGTCGAGGAATTGAATGAATGTATAAACAAAATTGTATTCGAAAATGAATAAAAAAATTAGTTCAAAGTCAATTGCACAAAAAATTGCTTCAAAAATTATTAAGATACTGAAATGAAATAATAAATTTCATGCAGGTGATATTGATAAAACATGATTCGTTTTCGCATGAGAATGTGATTCAATAAATAATGTTAAAGGGCGCCGAGTCTTTAAGCACACATTGAATCAGAGTTGGGACACTGACAGATGGTTAAGGCTTCGACTGCATAAAATGGTTAAAGTTTCTACTTAATAACAGGGTTAAAGCCTGTATTACAATAAATGGTTGAAGCTTTTACTACATAAAATGGGTAAAGCTTGTACTACAGACAAATGGTTAGAGCTTCTACTACAGCAAAATGGTTATGGCTTCTACTACTTAAAATGGTTAACACTTCTACTACATAAAATGGTTAAGGCTCCTACAACATAAAATGATTAAGGTTTCCACTTCATAAATGGTTAAGGCTTCTACTACATAAAATGGTTAAGGCTTCTACTGCACAAAATGGTCAAGGCTTCTACTACATAAAATGGTTAAGGCTTCTACTACACAAAATGGTTAAGGCTTCTACTACACGAAATGGTTAAGCTTCTATTACATAAAATGGTTAAAGACTTCTACTACATAAAATGGTTAAGATATCTACTACATAAAATAGTTAAGGCTTCTACTACAGAAAATGGTTAAGGCTTCTACCACATAAAATGGTTAAGGCTTCTACTACATAAAATGGTCAAGGCTTCTACTACATAAAATGATTAAGGCTTCTACTGTATAATGAAGTCTTCATCTACATCCCAAGACGGCCCCACTTGGCTCAGGCCAAAAGCGCTGTAACGAAATGCACCAGAAATGGATTTAAAACCCTAGCGATTAATCTACTGGGAAGTGAATTCTAATTTTTGTGAGTTATAAACGTAGGAAACTTAGCTGCATTTTTGGAAAAATCAAAGGTGAATATTAAGACGGATTAAAATAAAAGAATGTATTCCAAAACAAGTAAGAAACAAAGTTCGTGAAAAATAGGTACAACGTTAAAAAATGATCGAAAAATTAAAATCAAACATTATTTGCACTGCAAACTGATTAAAAAAAAACTCAGCACAATCTTTAGCAAAAAATATCAATAGCTCGAAGGATAAATGTGATGAAGTCCATATCCAATCATGGACATTAGGAAACCTGATGTAACGTCTTCAGCATAATTTTAGTGCGATATTGATTGCGAACACGAGCTGGGGAGAGAGGGGAGGGGTGGGGTGTGGTGTGGCCCGTTACAACTATGAGGAATCACAGGAAGTGGGATGCTCCACAAACTTTCTTCGAAACCCAAGAAATCTCGATGCACAACGGACTTCCCCCCCCCTCATCCTCCAATCTATTCTTGCATTATTTGTTGGGAGATGGTCACATTAAATTGCATTATTTGTTGGGAGATGGTCACACTAAATTACATTATTTGTTGGGAGATAGTCACACTAAATTACATTATTTGTTGGGAGGTAGTCACACTAAATTACATCATTTGTTGGGAGGTAGTCACACTAAATTTCCTCTGGGCTCGGATTTGAAGGAGGGAATCGGTAATGCAGGTGAGGAAGAATATATCCATGTTATATCAAATGAGAGCCGCGTATGAAGCGAAAGACTTTTTTTGATGTACCGACAAAAGTGTTGGGGTGAAATGTGTCTTACATCATAGTAAGTTTTATATGCCGTGTGGAATTCTTATACAAATAAACGATGGTAATCCACAGGACTAAAATATAGAAAGGATAAAAGCTCACCTCTAATGGGAAAGAAAGAATAAAAGGAAACGGTGGGAATGTCAATAATTATTTTGATGCGGCTGGATTTTTGACGGATAACTCTACGGTACTTAGTATTCAGCTTTCATTAATTATGGGTCATTTTTGAACAGAACCGCGAAGTTATGAGATGAGAATGTGATAACTTTGTTACCCTGCATTTTTGATTTGACCTAATTTATGGACTATTAGACGTATCCCGCCAAAAACGGAGGGACTAATGGGGTTAATTTCTTAATATGACCCCTTATTTACGGTAAATCTGACATGAAATAATGGTATTTGCAGTATTACTGATACGGACTGCCTTCTCTAACAGTCTCGCTGATTATTTAAAATACGGAATGGGAAGTTTCTCCTATCTACATCCTTCAGAGCGTGACAAACGGACGGACAGACCAAGAAAGCAACACTGAGCTATTTTTACTCAGACGGAGAACAACCACCTGGTGAAAAACTCCTGCCCATCTTGTATCTCCACGCAATTTTTACATTTCCTCTTGCTGAAATTATTGCATAAAATTTTGAGCACCTTCCACCCATACAATATACGAGTATAAAACTAGAGTTTCAACCAACACTGAAATATCACACAATTTTCTCTTTTCAATCCCACGTTACGCCCAATCGATAATTACATTCTGATAAGTTTTACATCAACTTTTTTTAGTGAAAAGCTACACCTAGAAAAGCCATAATTAGGTAGCTTAACTGAGCTCAACTAATTAACAATAATAAAATTGTAAATTCGTATAAATAAAGAGCAATCTGTATTTCAGTTCGCATCTTAATTCAACTAGTTTTTAATAACATTTTGTCATCATATCTTTGTCTAGGGATAACATGATGAAAGAAAATTAGTAGGTTCAAAAATAACAAATTCTATTTTATATCGAACTTTAGAGTCTTGAAGATAAATAGAATAATATTGAATCTTCATGTCCCTTTCCTAACGCAACGTAACAAATTTTTAACCTTATTCGGCGTTAAACTCACATACGCAAACTACATTCAACACGTACAAGAAAACATTTACATGCATGGATTGCTTCAGAAGGAGTGCAGAATTTTAAATGAGCGACATTTTTATGCTTTGAAGATCAAAGTCACGCTTCACCTTATTCGTCCTCTTTCTTCCGTTCGATCTACGATTCTTAGAAATTTTCCCAGAGCGCTTGAGTGTGGGGCGCCACAAGGCAGCATACACCGAGCCTCACGGTCTCATCGTGAAGGCTTTCTGTTCAAATTCGGCGTCCTTTATGAAACACTCCGTGACAAATTCGGCGCTCTTTATGGAACACTCCGTGACAAATTCGGCGCGCTTTATGGAACACTCCGTGACAAATTTTGCATCCTTTATGGAACACTCCATGACAAATTTAGCATCCTTTATGGAACACTCGGTGACAAATTCGGCGTCCTTTATGGAACACCGAAGACACATTAGACAGAGAAGTGTACGTCATCTGTGGGGGCCATCAGTCCCCCACGTGGGATGTGTTTTGGGCAGAAATTTCTGGGAAGAAGGAGCGTCGAAAGTGAGAGCCTTTCGAACGCTGGGGCTGTGGGAGGAAAGGGTGTTGACCAAGGATGATATCTTCGGCTGATGAAACCAGAGGCGACACAAATTAATTCAAAATGGGAGGAATAAATCTGTTGAATGATGGTTCATTAGATCATAAAATAGTAACAATAACGTTGTTATTGTAATCTTGACAACGCCATTTATTCATTAAGATTTTAAAAAGTTTTTGAATGCAGAGTACGGGAAAAAATACTTGTCAAAAGTTTACAAAATATTTGAGCCCCCTACATATATCCCTGCTATTATAATAATAGCTGCCGTGTATTTGTAAACATATTCTTATTCTTCTGTAAAAAAAAACATTTTCAACTTTCGCTCTCATTGTAAAAATATATATATAAACTTTTCCGTCTATAGCTCATGTCACATGCCATCAAAGAGAACATTACAGCGAGCAGCGCCCATATGCGGCAGTGGCATAGGATACTGAATATCGTATCCTACATGAACGTAATTTAAAGGAAGTTAAAAGTTTTATTTAATAGAATGCGACATGGAAGTACTTTTGTTAACATAGTTTGTCTATGAATAGTCGATTCAAAGCTTATATAATAGAATACGACATGATAGTTTTTTGGTTAACATATTTTGTTGATGAATAGTGGGACTTCAAAGGGCAAGATGAGGAGTAGCTTCACTGAAAAAATCCAATCATTTTAAGAAGAAACTATAGTAAATCCCGTCATTTTCGTTAGAGTGCGTGTACAAGTTAGAAATTAAAGTTAGCCACATATCCTCACTGGAGTTTCTCTTCCCCTTTTGTTACATAGATACCAGATATGTGCGACTAGGCTTCGGCCAGTTATTCATTTTACCTGTAGAACAACAATAACAATTAATACTCTGCACAATCATAAGCAAGGCTATTACGTTCTTGAGTCACTATTTCCTGGCAAAAAATTAAGTCAGTGGTAGCCGAGGGCGCAATTATTCTGCGATGTTTTCGCAACTGCCCTGTCCTATCATCCTTTTTTCTGTATTTTTTTCTGTACACACGGGTATTTTGCTGCTCTGTTTGTCGTGCCTTTTACTTAGTTATTAGTACACGTACCCAGCCAGCTGGACAAATGATGTTAATTTCTTTAAGATACTCTCTTATTTACGGCGAATCTCGTGTGAAATAATGTCAGTCTCTGTATCACTGATACGAACAACCTTTTCTGACAAAGTCTCGCTGATTCTGAAAACTTACCCAAGAATCTGGACCCAGGAATTTCTCCTCTCTAATTCATTGAGATGTGGACACCAAATAAATAAGTACGTAAGCCAAAGGTATCAACAGGAAAGATTGTTCAAGTAGTCCTGAGACTGAGAGTTATTTGCCTTACAGCTCGATAGCTTTATTTTAACCTAATGGACTAAACTTTGAGGATATATTTGAATGTTCAAATTTCATTGATGGAAAGTGATACATTTTTATCTATGAACTGTATGAAAAAAAATCATCTATATATATATGCACTCTGATTGAAAAATTAATCGCGATGTTTTTCTTATTGAAAATAGGAGTTGACTAACTGAAATAGTAGGTTATTTCCATTGTGCTCAATGAGTCCTAAATAGTCAATGTGATTCACAGACTTGTGTCCACTGACGTCACCGGGTGGTGCAGGTCTCCTGAAGACCTGGAGCGTTCGTTAAAGCTGCAGCCAAAACAGCACGCAGAAACGTATTCAAGATCTTCCAAAGAGCTCTAAATTACAGAAAATACTGATTTGATGTACAAGCAAAGGGAATACGTAATTAAAATTTATGAGGAATTGATCGTAAACAACGAGAACCATATTCGAAAAGATTGTCATTTGAAAATATTGACCACAACCAAAGAGATTTTGCTTGGACAAAACATTTCAGGAGAGAGAAACTATTAAAGATCAGTATGATCGACGTCAGAAACTAGAGTGGTGAGGGATATAATTACCAATAATATAGAAGATTTCAGATTTTTCCCCCTTCCCCCTTAAAGATTGACTTATAAAATTAATGCTGATATGCAATTTTTAAATCAGTAATACGGAAAACTCACTCTTGCTAAGGCTTAAGAAAAATATTTCAGGTTAAAGGCAACAAATAAGAATCAGCAGATCGTCAGAGCGACACAACCCTCGCGCATTTTCCTCACCATTGGGGCTATAAAGAACTTAAAATATGTCTGCCGAAAGGACGAGGGTTCGAGCCTCGGCTCAGGTGGGTGGGGCTTTTCACGTGACCACGGAGTACTTCCCTTGGGAAAGGAAGTTTAAACCACACATTCCTCATACCCCCCACCGCACCAGTAGTTGTAAGGCATTTACAACCCAACGGTAAAACGTGTTGGAATAATAAAGGTTCTTTTTTTTTTAAAGGTTCTCAGAACGAGTCTTCTTCGGGAGCGTGCAGACGCACTGAAGACGAGGGTGACTCTAACCCAACAGACGTGCGACCATTTCCTCTTTAAGAGATACATGCCATAGCGAGAAAGAGTTACTTGGGAGGCGTGCTTGCCGACGTGCTATACGACCGAAGCCTTGCGAGAGCGCTAGATGTTGTGTACATATGCAGCAGCGCAGCAGCAGCACACAAAGGAGAACAGCTTGGAGAACATGTTTGTTCTAATTAGGGCGAATTTACTCGAGTGTATCCCCGTTCTCGTTAATTCTTCGTAATGGCGGCTCTCATAGAGGCTGCCGAGGAGCGGCTTTGTGTGTGTTGCAGCGCACGCTCTGATGAGACCAAATGAGAGAGAATGTCGGCTTGCAATCAACGGAGTCACGGCGGAGGTCATTGTGGACCCACGGATGCTTCGAGGCCCTCGTCTCGGGCTACGATTAAAGCTCCTGATAAATTTCAAGTCCTGCGTGCGGAATAAAGTCTCGGGTTGGAAAATATCCTTATGCGTATCCATATTACGAGTATATTTCCATGCGCTGGTTTCCCGTGGAAAATTTCTTTCTACGTACCCATAATACGAGTTCGTTTCCATGTGCAGGCTTCAAGTTGAGAATGAAAATTTTCTTCCTACGTACCCAAAATACGAGTAAATTTATATGGGCTGAGTTAATTAACGTTTAAGACTTCCCAGGAATATGAGGGCCGTCATGGTGGTGAAATTGAGTTTCAAGTCTTAAGATTTCTCTGTACGTATTCGTGATACATTTTCATATCCTGGTTCTTTTGTAATTAAAACTGCTTCGATAATGTTATGCAGATGTTATTATTTAAATTTTATGTTTTAATATTTTTTTGAAAACATCCATGCTACATTTACGCGCAAATGGTTCACTGACTATTGAAGTTGCACGTAAATATGAGGTCTGACTACAAGTTTACGAATTTAAACTTATCGTTTCGTACTTACAACAAATACAATGACTTAGCAAAATTGCCATCAAAAAGTTGTTGAAGTTCTTTGACAACTTGCCGTAATTGTTTCGCAAGCTATTCCTCCTGCTTAGGCTAAAATATTATTTCGTTCATTACGGAAGAATAAACAGTTGTAATAATTTAAGAGCCGCCTTATATACACGAAAAAACTGCCATACGCTCGTTTGCACCGAAATGAATTCGAGTCAGGAAGCAGGACGATAATTTTCAAGAAGGGTTCAGATGAACCATGAATTTATTTAATGTCCCATTTCAGGCAGCGATGTCAATGAATTCAAATTCAATTCGAGTTGTATTTCATTCCTAGCAGAGCTTTCCTAAGTAACTCTCACGTTCTGAGCGTGAATGAGAGTCATTCAGACCGCTCGTAAATCCCAATGGTCTTTCACCTCATCCAAGTACAGTGGAGCGACAGAAGTACTGCACAGATGAGATTTTGCTTTTAATTAAACATTCAGTAAGCCAACATTTGTAGAACTTATCCAGAATATTCAGGGTATAATGTAGCGCGAAAATATTGAATAAAATTTCCCGTTTTGCAAGTGTATGGTCTCACCTACTCACAAATCATGCATGGCTCAGGCCAAAAAGCATTCAACTAAAACAGTTTGCTATGTTTATTATTCGTTTGCCCAGCTGTTGGCGACAATTACTGCCCTGAGACTGTTTCATATGATAGAATTAAAAACTCGTAAGATTGAGGTGGTATATAAGCCCATTCTTCCACGTATATTTTCTTTAGTTCTTTAAGATTCGTCGTACTTCTCTGATGATGCATCTTCTCCAGTGTTCGTCAAAAATGTCCGACTGATTAGAAATTCAGGGAGTGGCTTGGCTAGGGAGAACAGTGATTATTTCCATCATAATCTATTCCGATGGTAATTTTGCCATGTGTTTGGGTCGTTATCTTGCTGAGACGTCCATTGGCGTTTATGGAATAATCGCGTCGCACTTGGAATGAGACTCGATCTTCTCCAATATTTGACCCACATGGCCCCATCCATCTTCCCATCAATGATATGAAGTGCACCAGTGCCATGTACTGTGTTATGACCCTAAAACTATCATAATACCATTTCTTTGCCACACAGTTGGGATATTATTATGGGTCTCATACGTGGTTTTTATATTCTCTACACATGACGAGCGGAGTTACGACCAAATAACTCAATTTTGGTTTCGTCAGACCAAATAACAGTTGTTTAAAACACATGTAATTTTGCAAGTGTTCTTGTAGGAAACTCAGACGATTTGCAATGTTGCTTTTGAGTCGCTTTGGAATTTTCCTTGGCGTGGAACATTTTATCCCATTGCTGAGAAATTATATGCTGATTGTTTTTCCACACACTTCTGGTCTGGAGGCGTCCAGATCTGTTTTTACACTTTGCAAGTCCTCGTGGGCATATTTTTAATCTTCGTCATCCAAAGTGTGAGAGACCATACATCAATCTTCCACGGAGCATCTGAACTTGGTAAGTTAACAGTTGAGATAAGTTCCTTAAACTTACGAATAATTGAAACCCCGGTAGAGTGTGGCTCACTAATGTGCGTAGAAATCTTTCTGTACGATATTCCATGAGAATAAAGCTAAAATATTCGCTTCTGTTGATGTTCTGTGACTTCTTTGACCTGAGGCTTGACGTCCTTTATGTGACGGTAAGCGACGACTGCTCATTAATGACTGACCGCCAATTCCAAGTCGAAAAAAGTTGATTTTTCTTCTCGAAATACCTAGAATATTGTACAGGTAATTCAGATCCATTATGACAGGAAAAAACACGATAATTATCGTGTAAAAGTTCTTTTACAGAAATGGTTGAATACTTTTGCTACGTGCCATTAGTGACTGTAGCGTAGATGAAACTGTTGACTCATTCTATGCATAGGTTTTACAATTTCATGTTGTTAACTAGAATTTGCGTTTTGATGGATTCATAAGCACATTGATTTGGTGAATGTTTACTAAGAAATGGATATTAGAGTGTGCAATTACTTATGTCCGCCCCTCTATTTGAGCGCCATTGCATTTGAACTTGCATAATGAAAAATCTTGAGGGAAAAGAACGGAATAGCAACACGTGTTGTTTGTTAGTAAGCACCACAAAATATCCATCAACGAAAGCACAGAAATTGAGAAAGGCGAATTTGAGCAGCCAAAAGTCCTAAAATTTATATAGATGAGCAGAATGTACCGTGGTTTTAGTTGAGGGAAATAATAGCAATACAGGGCGTTCCAGAAGAAAGTGACACTTGCGTTGATGAGTAAATAGGATACCAAATTGTAAGGCTCAGAAGTAACTGACCCTTTTAATTTGGATACCACATTTTAATAGGACGCCTTACAGTTTGGTATCCTATCTACTCATTAACGCAAGGGTCAGTTACTTCTGGGACACCCTGTGCATACTTGCACAGCCTTCATTGGAAGAGAGAAAAAAACAGAAATGATTTTATTATTGAGCTTAATGAAGACACCGTTTTTGGGCCATTTTCTCGAGCATTGAAGTGCAGTTCAACCGTTTTGGTGTCCCTGTATTTCACAAGCGTGTTTTAATTACCGAAAACTTATTTTCAAATAAATTTTTGTCAATTATGATTAAACATTTACTCGGTAGCAATTTTACATAATATCTCCGCTTTACTACAAAATAAAATGACAATGTTTTTAAGAATGAGCATTAGAGCAACCAGTGTAGTTTTTGACCCTAGTTCAAAATTAATTTATGAGAATGGGTTCACGTACGTGTAAAGAAATATACACGAGCAAACAAAATACCAAGCAAATTGTGTTAAAAACAAATTGTGTTTTTGTTTTTAAGTTTGTTTAGCGGTTCGCTGTCACCGCCTGAGCCTTACTAAACGTCAAGAAACGGCAAAAGAGGGCCGACAACATAGAAGGTAAAATATGTATCAATAGCTGTCTAAAAGAACTTCCCTGTAATTTTAAGTAAAAATACAAAACGAAAACTGTTCGGAAAGAGATTGGCTTCGAACGGATTCTCCAACCGCGGGATTTATTTTTAATTGTTCCGAGGAAAATGTTCGAAATAAAAATCATACACGTCAATGGAAGTTGAGGTACGTTTCGAGAGGTCATTCAGCTAGCAAAATATTCTAATTGGCCATTACGAGCGCTCTCCCTGACCGATGAAATGAGCAACCACTCTAATTTCACTGTCGTGTTGCCGTCGATTTTTTCGTTCATTTTGATACGATGAACGAAGACTTATGGAAATACAAGGATATTTATGTTAATACGAAGTAGTGGTTCGGTGATTTCATTAATTAAACTCTGGTATCGGTGATACTATAGGCAGATATTCATGGAAAACCCTTGAAGGAAGACGGTGAAAGCGGAGTTATTTATTTCTTCTGGAGTTCACAGTGTTCTTTAATGCTAACCCACGTGTGTCCCGAGAAGTTGAAAGCATTCAAATAAATTTATATATAAATTTTCATTGCACCTACGTTCGCAGAATTGGAACTTTAAAGTTGACATTCATTTTACGGCGCTTCAACTTTACAAAGTATTGGAAAAATAAAATGGAACTCACGACAAATGGCCGAAAATCAGGAAAATTTGCCCAGCATATCACCAGTGTGTTGTTAATTTTGGTCAGATGCCTCCATTTATTATTACATTCTTGGCAAAGTTTTCCACTTCGACCTTCTCTGTGAGATTAAATCGTTTACACCATTTATAATCACTTATTACCCAGACAGATTCTTTTAAAATTTAACCAACTGACAAACTGCACATCCATTAAAATTCAAGGGAGACCATGGAGCCACAAAAGAACCCTCCTTTTAGAACAGGCCAAAGAGAGGTCAAGTTGAGGTGTAGCAGCCTGAAGGAGGTCGAGTTACCCCCTCGCTGGGGGGGCAGAGCGGGATTCAGCGACCCTCTTTTGTTGCAGGCAGGTACGAACACGAAAGTAACTCTGAGCATCTCCACAACTCAGACTCAATTGGTGCACTTGGAATTTCAAATTTTATGCAAATTAAAACTCGGTTCCAGTCATATTTGGAAGAAAGAAAACTGAGCTGTTGAAGACGGTCTGCGATTCTCTCAGTATTTCTCTCTTAGCAATCGATCACTTTCTACTTTTTTCTTTCGCGGAGAAAGTTCATATTAAATTTAAAGTTTTAGAACACGACCTACCGATTTTTAAAAGACAGCTTTTTGATATGTGCATTAGAGGTTATTTTGAGATCGTGTGTGCAATTGTTGGAAAGTTAGCGATTAGAAGAGCGTGCATATTTATTCACTTCAGTACTCGTGCTAGCCCGTGCTCGAACAAGAGTTCAAATTAAGGATAACATCACACTAATTAAGAGGTTTTATCAGTTGAGATGATCCATCCACAGCACCGTCATCGTGACCGATGAATGGTGGCTAATAAATCGAGCGTTTAAATCCCAAGGTAAATGTTTGCAAATTTATCGAGTTGACTCGATTTTTTCGCACCAGACCTTAATAACAAAACCTTCCGCGGTTGTTCCACTAACATGCGAATCACCACTACACCCCACTGCGCTGAAGTGACTTCACTGGAACTACCGTGTATGTACAGTATGTGTGGTAAAACAGGGAATATGTTGGTAGCTCTGTTCGCGATGACACTGAAGCCCTCACCTTATGACAATATCCACATAAGTAGATGTTTATGAAGACTAATTCAACAAATGATGTATTTAATATAAATAGGTACTTGAAATTCTGGAATCCAGTCTTTGTGTCAACATTCCCAGGCAACTCTAATAAGATTGAATTCTTCATTTTCCCCTTCAAACATTGTTTGAATCTTCGACCTTGATTGTTGAATATCATTAATGTAAATTTCATCGGACCATTAGCGTCAATTATCAATATGAGAGAAATGCTTTTAATTCAGAATTTTGACGAATGTAATGAATAAAAGATACTCGATGAGATACATTTTGCAGCTACCTTCTCAATTACTGCGTAAATTTTTTAACATCCAGTTAAGACAGGCACATGAAGGTACACTATTTAGACTTTGGAATATCCGATGGGGTCTGGACCTCTACCATCAAAATTATTGAATGATAAGCGTGTTGCACCTCAGCATTGTGTACACAGTCAGAATGTAGGAATGTAGCGGTTCACATATTTCAGGAGCAACGGCTGTTCAGAATAATACTGGCACATCATACTTCGAACGTCGGACGCTGGCTGGGTAAACTTGTCTTACGCAAACCGAGCGTCACAGTGAGATATGGTATATTTTACGTTCAGTAATACTTCGATACACGTTTTCAGTACATTCAAAATTACTTTCTCAGAGTGTGATATCGTACAACTCTATTGACTGTTTGTTTGAATAGCAGTGAACATCAAACAACTGATAAAATCACAGTAATCTGAGACTTTATGTTTTACTTTTCAGAAATCGAAATACGTAAATTTTACGGCGTTGAGTTTATTTCGATCTTGAAGACTAGTTGCACGTTGCTAAAATTCCGTAGAAATCGCTCCAGACTACGCACATCCAAGCGAGTAAGGAAGGAAGACGTATGATAAATCAGCATGTATTATATACTCCTAAAAAGATCCTATCTTTTAAAGTTTGAATTTACGTCAGCGCTCTAATTGCGTAAAAAAAGTGCATCACTTTTGAAGAGGCATTTTCAAATTAAATTTGAGTTCTTACATTTATCTTTGTGAAAGGAGTCGGGTGCGAATATTCTTTAGAAAGGTTTCTGGTCAACACAGAATATTCACGGTAAGAGTACGGTCTTCTGTAGCAAATAAACTGCACGTGGTAACTTACAACGACACAGAATAAAATAGAAACACCTTCAAAAACGTATGAAAAAAACTACAATGCAACATGTACTGCATTTTTGTTCAGCCTTAGGCCCTGGAATAGATCGTACTGCTGGCGAACCCAATAACATTTTTCAAATTCCACATTTGAGAACTCTGAATATCCGAATTTATTTCCGACAACGAAATGCACATGTTCATGTTCAATTATCAACCTTATTATTTTACAATCTTAACCAATTTTAAATTTTGATTCCATGGGCTTAAAATGTAAATAATGTTTCAGACTTAGCAGTGACCTCAAACAGTTGAGGTTCCGCCCCAGCGCTGCCGAGGTCGCAGGGTGGGCGGCATCTCAGTCAGTAGCCGATTATTTAACGTAAAGATAACGCACCATTGCGTGTGGACTATTTAAGTAGATTGTTGTTAATTATATGTTAAATATATAACTGAGATCTATACAGCGTTCCACGATCCGTAATATATAACTCGATATTGTGAATTTAAGTAAATGAAGATACGTGAAGGCGACCAGAGTCGTGAATTCAGGTGAGCTCTTGACAAACTGTTCTGAGAAATAGCAGGTAGGTGTTCTGGCAGGTTAATGGGGAGTTCAATTTGAGTCGCTTACTCGGGATAGTCTATGAAAGTCTACAGTTAAGTAAATAGGTTGTAGTATTCTTTGCCGCGTTTGTGTTTATGATAAAAAATTTCCTCCGTGATTATGCCTGTCTCCAATGAATTGGTGTATATCCGATCGTAATCAAATTGTTGTTGCTTGGGTCTCTCGATCGAAACCTTAATATGCAATAAGTCCTGTGTTATAGTTTAGGAGAGTATCTGCGCAGGTTATGCTAGTTGGTCTCTTCCACATTTCTTTATGATACGTTCATGTGACAATAAATACTCGGAGTATATTACAGCTTCCTTCAACTCGCAGATGAAAATGTATGATCTCTGAAATGCATATTATGACACCTGAATTTGTCGTTGTAATCCGAACATCTTACAAACGTTACGTTGTGGCTAGGTTTTTCTACGAAAGATGAAATCTGCGTTTACCGTAAGAATAGAAATGAATAAGGTTCTTCGAAGCGATCGGGTGAATTTGTACCAGTGGCTTCATCCAGTAATGAACGTGGCCAACTCTGAATTTGTTCAAAAAGTTCAGTTAAACACCCTTCGCACGCCTCTGCGTACTTCTAGGCACTTCCTTCAGTACGCGTAGCTTCAGGGTAAATGTTGTGCCGTAAATCTAGTCGAACTCTTGCGGCTTCTACTGGTAGGGTGATGAAGCTTCTGCAAATTGTATCAAAACTTGGGAAATTGTGTACTCGGGAGTCTCTTATCTGCAGTTACCATGTTCTAATAAAGAGGAACGACGATCATGAGGAACATCTCTCAATCGAAGGTACAGAAATGTTATTGAACTCCTTCACCAAAATTAGGATGAACGTCTGTGTAGAACTGTCCTGGTAACTTGAAATCTGCATGAATGTATTCCGCACACGCGCATACCAGAATTGTGGGGCTCTTGACGCAATAAGTCATTTATTCGTGCTTATAGCCTCGCGTTTAAATTGATTCGGCGTGGAAAGTTGATGTATAACCCGTAATTTCACTGCTACCACGGGACTGGTATCTAGAAAATCAGTGTCGTCGTGACGTGAGCTGCGTTCTGCTGGACGTTAATTTCGTACATTCTGGGAAAATGCTTCTGGTGGTTACTAGAGCACCTTTACTAAATTATGTTGAACTATTCGAAGCTAGAACTAGTTCATATCCGATGCTGAATCAGTCATTGATTAATTTAAATGGCTGAAAAATTCACCTTTTCTTCATTTACGGAAGAGAGACTAGAATAGCTTCAGTGGAAGCCAACTTTCTAATATAAAAAAAGTTCAAAGTCTTGTATTGGTTCCTAGCTTCATTCGCAGACCTGATAGTAATTGCACGAGTTTTCGTACAGGGAGACCTTTATCAACGTGACTGAAGTAGGCATTATGGGAAGAAATGCTGAGATTAGTGAGAGGTCTCCAATGAAGCAAACAATGTACATTCTCGTAACATTTCTATATCTATGGCATGGAGTATTCTGCCGGGCATGTTATAATCGTTGCCAGATTAGTATATTCCTTGTTCGGATAGGATAATGACCCTTAATCAAAATTCGATTAGATCTGGGCAATCGATTAGCTTTTAACTACTCGGATTTGCTTTTGAAAAATCGGTGTGAAGAGCCGTCGAAAAAATTAGATAACAGCGATCTAGCGACAGAGGTATATTAGATCTTTCAGGCACGTGAACGAATAGTTTGACCGAAAAGCGCTTCCTTCATTATTTGAACGCTCAGCAGGGAGACTGCGAAATTAGACATCCTGAAATTGGAAGTTGGCAAGTACTTGCCAGATTTAACTTGAAATGGCTTTCATTGGGCCTTCTTAGTTACATGAATCCTCCCGATATCTTAGGCCTTCAAACAAGCATTGTTGCACGTTTTTTTGACGAGCACTTTTTGGGAATTGGAACAGGTTGCAATTGACTTCAGGTTTAATTTTGGACTATCGTTAATTTTTGTTTTCAGGCGGCAGAAATTCTTCAGGTCACCTCGTTCAAAGATGCCTATCGAGAACCGTACAACTGAAAAGCAGCGCGAAGATTTCCGGAAGACAATGGAAGTTGAAAATCCTCTAAAAGAAACCTACTTGAACAAATGGTTGAGTTCCAGTTTCCCAGTCCTGTGTAGCCTGCTTGACCAAATAACAGAGTCTGAACCTTCGACAGACTTCACTGGTTCCAACAACGCTGCGAACGCATTGAAAGAAATTTTCGGACAGGAATACAGCGGAAAAAAGCAGGTTGAGCAAGACCACAGAAACGTTAAACTTGAAATCCCTTTCTACGACTGCCAAGAGAAGTTCTCAAGTCGCGAGGATTATGCGGAAGTTTGTGAAGTCGCTGCGTTGCCGGCACACTCCCCAGTCGCGCTTGATCATGACTCGAACTTCAGGGATCTTCACCGCGTTCCCCCCGAGTTAGGCCTTGCTGAGTACCACGAACATGTCCATTCTTCCCAGAGTGGAATGCTGCAATTGTGTTCCGGGCCCAAAGTGAGCGTTTATCGAACGGTAGACAATAAAGTGAGAGAAATGGATGCAGTTATTAAGGACCCAGGTGCAGTTCTGGGCTTTAGAATTGTCGAGACTTGCACGCTGAATCTACCGGGTCCTTATAGCTGCGCCAGACCAATACGGGAAGTTAAGTTCGAATCGAACAGATACACGCTGGATGTTATCGGTCTCCTCCTGCTGCTGGTAGACACCATTTTGGCAGCTAATCTAGTGACCTATGTAAACTACAAAGGCTCCAAGACTCCTCTGGAGTTTACGGACAACATTGTGAAAGTAGTTTCAGCGCTGAAAATGGGATTTCCAGATATTTTTCCAGAGCTACAAAAGCTTGTAATGTATTCAACTGTAACTTCCGTGTTGAGGAAACCTCCTTACAAATGGAACAGGTGCATGATTCACGTACTGGAAGACGTGATAATCCATCCATTGAGGTCTTTCGAAGGTTCCATCGAGCTACAGTTTCTGTCGATGCTGCTTCAGAAACGGGCGAAGACTCTACTGATGATTTTTTCTTCGGAGGAAAATTCGTGTATCTTTAATTCGTGTTATCATAGAAACAAAATTCAGCGTTACTTTAGTCAAGCTCCTGCTGATGACGTTTCAGAATTTCTGAAAACTTCAGCTGTCTGCTGCATGGAAGGGCATCGCGTCAAGAATATTAGGTTCGAAGTCAAAGATAAGCTTGTCGACACGTACCTGCGTGATATATTCGTCTCTTACGCTAATTTTAATTAATATCTTTAATTACTTCGGCTAGTTTTAGGAATGGAATCTTTAGATTTTTAAGGAATACAAGTAATTTAAATGTATTGAATTTGATTTTCCTTCCCGCAAGACAAGAGAAAACGTCTAAGATTTTCGTATGCATCCTAAGACGGTAGATTTTTTAACATAGTTACAAAGAATGGTTCTTGAATAGTTCCAGTAATTTAGTGTGCTTATCACGACGACAATGCAGGGCAAAGATTTCATGCGTGGAATTCCAGTAAATTGAGGTCAAATAGAAGGAAGAAGCTATGTTAGGCAAATTTAGGCGTATATCAAAGATCGCGCTCGTCAAGGAGTGGAATTCCTAGGTGAAGGAATGCCACGAGACTTGAAAAAATTAGTAACTATCAGGCGACTGCACGCTTTGATAACTCGTTAGACTTCGTCAACTTTTTTGCCCACTAATAGAGTCGGTGACGACCCACGGAGGAGTATAATCGGCTAGGCTTAACGTCCCTGGAATTACGTTAGTGAAGAGAATGTGGAATTTTTTACCGAAAGAGTTGCGTTTCGGCTAGTTGTAACGTCTGCTCTAGTCACGAATTCATGATAAGTTCAAGCTCAACTGGCCTACGTGTACTTTTCTGACCTCGGAATGGTCGGAGAAAGGAGAAGTATAAACTTGGAAATTCTTTTAGGTTACTGTTCGCATGAATTTACAGCATTAGACTATTTGGTTAACGGTGTGAATGCGTAGGTGGTAAGGATCTGGAGATGAATAACCTCGCTGACATAAACGTCTATTTCAGTCGACGATAAGATTGAGGCGAAAAGACATTCGAACCTTCGTATAAAAGAGTAAGAATCGTGTGCAATAGAATTGGGCATGAATTTTGTGCCAAAAAGCTCGTTATCAAAAATATAATTTCTCGTCGAAGATATGCTATGCTGGTCTGAAGGTCTGAAAAACTGGTTGCATTGGGATTTTCACGAAGAGCATATTACGATGGTGAAAATTAGGATCACGAGTTGCCCACGGAGAACGAAGGTAGGAAAAATTACAGTAGCAAAGTTAATGCCTAAAGGTAGTTCCGTAGCCGATGAAAAGTAATGTACCGCGAGGATGCTGTCTTTGAATCACCGATGTAGGCTAAGAATTGAGCGTGTTAGCGGAGCAGCGAGTGCGGGGTCGCGTAACGTTGGTAATCCGAACTCTCACGTTACCTCTCCCGAGAAGCTTCGGTCACCCCAGGGCCATATTATAGGCAATGATACTAGAAGGTTCCTGCACTGGGAATTAACAATATATGCGGAAAATAATATGGGGACTGCTGATACCTGAACACTTTACGGCAAAATTTTCTTCACACTCAAACTGTCGTCACAAATGTCATTGTTTATTCTGTCTTGCCACTCGTTGCAGGCAGTACTGCATGTTCCTGTCAAGAAATCGTGGTGCATAGCTATGTAGTGTTCTTGACTAAATCTGTCAGTTGGATTAGCTCTGAAGGAGCAAATGCAAATGTTCTAATCAAACGCAGTGCGAAGAACGGCACGTCCGAACTTTAATCCTGGGATTTAACAGGTCTCGAAAGCTAAAGATTATTGAGCCTCTCTCGTGGGAATGCAATAGAAGAGTGATTATATATGAACGTATTTATTAACGAATAAATAAATACGAATAAATACGTTCGATGCTCCCTGCTATTTGTACTGTTGCGACATCACTTGAGCGTTCAAACGCAATGGTCACCAGGGGAATGCATCCCAGCATATGCCTGCTTGTTGAGAAGTAGAAGCCAGCATGACGTCCGGTAACGAATATTTATACGCATGCACCGCTTCAAAATGGAGTTGTCACAAGCGCTGTTGGAGAAAACGTCATAGAATATGTGAAACTCTTGAACGCGCTAGTCAGCGCGAACTTTGGTTGCAAAAATGAATATCTTCATCAGCATCACATCCCGGAGGACTAAAGGACGCTCTTGCCTGCTTTGTGTTTGAATTCTTGCTCTTTAAAAACGCTCTGTTCACTCTTCTCGAAGCGACTCTATGCTTCGGATGCAGGGAAAAATAGGAATTTATTCCGCTGATATACAGGGTGTTCTAGAAGTCTCTGAACAAACTTTACCAAAAGGTCCGTTTCGGTGAAATTAACGTGTTTTTCTCTGGAAGGATGAATAGCAATGCTTCGTTAAAAAGTTAGTCTTTAAAGTTAGAGTGTGTCTGGAGGCAAGTAAATATCATTCAGAACAGTTTTATTACTAAGGGTGAATAATAAAGATTTTGGAGGCAGGTTAGTTCTTCACAGTAGGTGTTCGAAATTCCATCCGTCTGCTGTGATGCATGCCTTGAAGCGCCGGCGGAGAGACTACCGAACTCGTGCGAAGACCCTAGGAATTTCAGTAATTTCTACCGAGCCGTCAATAGTCCTGCCGATGAGCTCTTCTTCGGTCGGAACTGGTGTTTTTAACACCAAACTCATCAGGTGTCCCCTAATACCAATAATCAGGGGTGTCGTGTCGAGAGCCCATTAGTATGTACACCTAGGTGGCCAGACGATGGGTCCGCCACGACCAGTCCAGTAGGGTGGATACCGGTCATCCAAGAACTGCTGGAAAACAGTTAAGAAATGTGCCGAAGCACCATCATTTTAGAACCCCTTTCCTCTGCGGTTTGCAAAAGAGACACCTTGTAGTAACTTTGCAAAGCTCCGAGTGCATCTTTAACTTCACTTTATAGTACAGCACTTTGCCGATCAGACGCTTAGAAGCTAGGTTTAGGTTTAAAGGTTTGATGCATTGGGATTTTTTAGATCTCACATCTTAGTAACTTTTTGACTAAGCGTTTTCGGTCATGCATCCAGAGAGTTAAATGTGTTTAATTCACCGTTTTGAACCTTATGTTGAAGGTTGTTCAAAGAATTCTGAAACACCCATTGTATGTATAATGTAGTACGTTCAATCGAGCTGATCTACCTCGGCTATAGCTAGGCCTTCGAGACTTCTATCTTTCGTACCTACTGGGTTTCTTTCCATTTCCATCCTTCTTCGCTGATTATTCTTGTACTTTTCTTCATCATCTTTCTTAACTTGCTTTTTCTATGCGGAGGGAATCTTGTGTAGGAACACACCTGTGCATTGATTTTGTGTTTTCCCAAGTTCATACTATATGGTCCCTTCTTTTTGCTCTCATGAGATAGCCTTTGGTGTCGCTAGGTAGCTGTAAGCTAATAAATAATAATTTTAATAACCATAATAATAATAACGATTGAGATGATCAACTGTGCTTGTAGTCAATTGCTACGCCATAGTAGCTTTCTCTGTATCGAATAGTAGGCCGAAATGCAGATGGCATTATTGCAATGCGCCAATTTCTACGTAAAGGCTTCTCTCCGGCATGCCATGACTTCTGAAGGGCAAACAGGACACACCTCTGCACTATTATTTGGTGCCCTATTTTCCCGAGGCCTTATTCGTAGGGCTGTGATGAGACGAAGGTGAGACTTCCCCGAGTTCACCCCAGCCTTGTTTTTCGTTTTCGCAGCGTGATGGAAATATGTGNGCTGTAATATTTGGCTAATGCTATTATCAAGGTACATACAGAGTGGAAATATGTGCTGTAATATTTGGCTAAGGCTATTATCAAGGTAGATACAGAATAAAAATGTGTGATGTAATATTTGGCTAACGCTATAATAAAGGTAGATACTGAGTGGCGCAGAAAAATGAAAGCTTTTGGAAACCTAATGAAAATAGAACATATACAACACAAAAATTAATCACTGCAATTGCATCGCTACAACTTGCTTTTTGAAGAGACAGTAGGCCAAATTATCCATAGTGGAAGATTGCGTATTCTAGATTGCGTCTACGCATTTCAAAAGTTTTCAGTTCTCTGTGTCACCCTGTATCAATCTCATTACTAAAACGTATAAGTGCGTTCTGAGTTAAATTTTTAGAATGTACAACGATTTAGTGATACTTGAATTTTTAATAGCTCCTCACGTGCCGACTGCACAAAGCTTTCCATATCTGCACTAAATCCCTTGGCCCGAGATATTTCTGTCCTCCCTCTAACTTACTGTAGGTGTGGTCTCGGGGAAAAGAGACTTGCTCGTCGGCAGATACGGAACCAAAGGCTCGCTCGTACGCGCAGATTAGCGACTAATTTCTTGCATGTATGATGGGCACAATTCTTACGAACGCTCTTTGTCGGTTTCGGGCGAAGTGCCTTCGCGTGATGCGCTTGTCTTGTCAAACTGGATTGATGTCGCCAATTCATGCGCCCAGGAAAAAAGGAAGGAAGAGCTTTCAAGTAATTATATTTTCGACTGAGTGAGAATCGCAGAATTCAACAGGATGCTAGTAGGTGGTCATTCCCAGGACGAGCTGAATAAGTCGCGCTAGTTCTTCACCTTAGTTACAACGACTTCCATGAGCATTCTAAGGTGAGGTAAATGACATTGGCAAATGCGTTTTACGGCTTTGACAGTCGTTCCAATTTCTGAGATTTGATGAATGAGATTGGTGAATTCTCTGGACAAATTAAGAAATCGGTCGTGATTTGTACGCCCGATAAACAGAGATCCGATGGAAGTTTCGAGCACAACGGTATTTTTTAAACATTCTAACACTTGACCGCGATTCTCCACACACGAAGAATTTTATGCCGGTAAATATCTCGATTGTATGTACTGTAGATTAAAAAATTAAGAATTTTGTTTTCATAAATTTGGTTACCCCATTTATTTTCCTTCTAATTTAAACTTGTGTATTCAAGAAATGAACGCAAATTTTGCGAGAACTCAAACATTTGTGCTCATATGTGTTATTGCTTTGGTTATGTTAGGTTAGGTTAGATGATCTTGCGTACCACGTGTGGAGAACGTCGCAGTCTAAGTGTTAAAGATTATGTCAAGTACGTCCAAGAATTTTAGTTTACCTCTCAGACACCAGACAGTTGTAGATAAACCTGAGTCGTATACTGGCAGCACGTGATATATGTCACTCGTTTTTTGTATGAACGGATTTAAAAAAAAAAAAATCAGATCCAGGTATTCGAACGGTTCAACCCAAGTTAAATCGTACAGAAAACAAGTATGACGTACATTAAGAACTACCTGTAAGTTATATTGAACAAATACAAATTTTACGAGTATACGGTCAGTATAAATTACAGCTTATAGGTGTAAGTTATTCTGAACTCGTACAAATTGTTTAAGGCTAGTATAAATTGCAACTGACGGGTGTAAATTATGCTAGGTAGGAAAAAGATTTACCAGACTAGCACTAAAATTGCTGGTGCTGATGTTGTGGATTTCGATGCTGATTGGCAGGTCTGAAGACTTTTTAAATGAACACCTGACAGCCAGAGCTCACATGTACACATATTTTAGCTCAATGAGGACCACTGAAATTACGTGGGACGAGTACACAGGCTGCTAGTAGTTTTTCTCAGCAAGCTAAATGCAGTCTTAACGTAGACGCACAGGGACCAAGAGACGCACCCGCCAAAAAGAGGCCTGACATTTACACCTCACACGCACCTGACAGGCACACCTCACACGCACCTGACAGGCA
>VOMN01121356.1:0-30516 GCA_014899125.1 Orchestia grillus
CCAATGTTTTCACGACATGAGTGTTGTAGACGGCGTCCCGAGTTTTGCTATACATAGTTACAGAGGGAGGGAGTGGGTGCTTTGAAGTACAGTTTAGCATAATGTTTGTTAGCTTGGCAGTTACTTACGTATTGAGGAAATTGCCATTGAGCTTTTGTTCTCAAGTAAAATGTTTAAAAATATGAAGTACGAATCCCCAATACCAGTTACACCTAACAGGACCACGGTGTGAAAACTTACTATTTTCATTCTATTACTGTCACATTAGCGGGAAGCCTCTGAAGAGCACTAGATTTATCTGCTTTAATAAATTATACAAACGTGTGACCAAGGTCCTTCATCCTAAAAACCTACGCCCGAGTTTTAGTTATCTTATTTGATGTCAGGAATTTTCCCGGCGTCGAAATAGAGTCTGGCTGGCCAGGGTCTACATTTTTCACTCTAGTGCATATAAAATTCTATGGTCGAGTCTATATTCTGAACGAAGAATTTTTCTAAGTACGAAGCTTCCCAGTTTGATGCCTTTCTGCTACCACTAGACCCGTATTCGCGGCTTTGAAGCCTCAAATGGTTGTTAAAAACGAGGGAGCAGCGAAAGCATACCGTATAATGTGTCGCAGAGGCGCTCGTTTGAGCCGGAGTTTTTATTTCCAGGAGGCCGCTTCTCGGAAAAAAAGCAATGGAGAGTACCCACATATTCTTCGGCTTGGAAGCTATCCAAACTGCTTGCATTGCTGTTCCGTCCTCGAATGGATATGAAAAACAAGCTCCAGGGAGTGATAAAATTCCCAGTAAAATAACCCAAGCCGTAAACTCCTGATTTGATAAGAATTAAGAAGAAGTGAATCTAGATAAAATCAAATTAGTTCCTAAAGAATGAGTTTCTGTGGATCTATACACGTATACGTGCAATTTCATTTATTCTGTCAGTTCAATGCAAGAGATTTTATTCACAAGTATGAAGCGAATTATTCACTCCAGATATCAAGAAAACTGTCACTATACGCCTATATTGTTTTCGTGCTATGTAGAAATATTTTGCACCCAAAACCCTGCTCAGTCGGCATCAACGATACAAAAATACAATTTAATGTTCAAAAAATGATTACGAGACAATATAGTTCGCCTCATTCTCTCCCGCTTCTGACCTTTCTCTATTCTCATTCCGCCCCTCCACCACCTTACCACCGTCTTTCATTCTTTCTATCTTTAACATCAAACAAAATGCCAAGCTCGGATCCTGGGCATGTTCAGGAAATGCCATGCCCGCCACTCTAGAGTTTGGCCTGTTGAGTATTCGGTATTCAGTCGAAACATAGGATGTAAAAATAATAAAGAGCTGCTTCGCAAAAGCAATGTTATGTAACATAAGGAAAAAATTATTACTCTTTGAAGATTAAAGTAAGGTATGAAATTGGACTTCGTACGAGTTACAGTTTAAGTCTCGCCAGTCAATTGAAGTGTTTGCACTTCAATTCAAGGTCTGGCACTACGTACGTCATGTTTTTGTTCGTGACTTGACAATGTAATCTTCAGTTATCGCTCAAATCATTACGATCAATTTCACAGTCTAATTTGCAAAACCAGCAGTTTTTTATTTTTACCCAGTAGACATACAATTCAAGAGCGTAAAGTGGTATTTATTCCAAATTACGTTGGTCTCCTGAATCCCGCGTCCGCAGTAGTGAACGTTATCACCTTTTAAGGTATGCTTACTCATTTTTTTAGATGGATTAGTGCTCTAAGGTTGCCAGCTTTTCAGATGCGTTACTCATTTCACTCTGTACCAACACAGTCGTTTAAATACTCAGCTCTACGTGCTAAACAAATAGAGCTTAAAGAGTCCATCATAAACGGGGAGGAGTCTTAAACACAGCATTTGTATGTACGAAAAGGGTCGAGACCGCAGATGAGGCGCCCTGATCAGTCAATTTCAAAAGCACGGAAATGTAAACGATGTCAACGCGCTATTTCTTGCCTTAAACCAAATATTCGGGTCACACCGCCAGACGAGGAGCGTCCGAGCTCCAGAGCCTCAAGTTCTATTCTTTCTCGCGAGGCCGAATCGGCGTCGAGACTTCCTGGAATGCTCCTCTCATTGCTCTCAAGTCACATCTTTGTAGATAACTGCATTGATTTTTCGCGTTTTATGTAGCATGTAAAACCCCAATCCTTTTGTGCCGAGGATATAGTTAAAACGTTCGTAGAGAGTATATCGATCTCAAATTTTAAGAAATAGAACCGTATTACTTTTCCATAGATTGAATATTTTTCATCCTTATTTGTAGACGATATACTCTGCACAAGCTGTGTACTCACTGTACGAGTAGTCTGATGTTTTATACAATACATACTTACCAAGGTCATGCGTTTAATTTTACTTTACATCATCACGTTGTACGAATAGTCTGCTTACAGTTTTATGCAATATATGCCTACCAATAGTCCGATATATATTTGCTTTATACCCGGTATACGCGTAGTCTGCCCAGCTCTCACGAGAACATACATATTGTCTACTGCGTCTTCGAAGAAGTGCTTAAGTTTTTATCTCTGACGTTTCACTGGCTAACTATACTCGCATATTACCGACGAGTCTCTCAATTGCAGGATTTTGTAGTGACGCAAGGCACGAACGATGCAAAGTCATAAGTTTGGCTCAGCAGTTTACAAACAATCACTTCAAAATGAGCCATTGCATTATAGAGGTCATTGCCTGGGGCAATGAGGAGTTATAGCTGCAAACCAGTTGATTTGAAACAGCACAGATCTTAAGAACTGCTCATATTATTGCAGAATAGGCTAGATTTAAATAACACCATTCTGCTATCATAGAAGTTTAAATTAATGTGACTCTGAATCATGACGAGACAAGATATAATTGAATGAGCGCTCGACCAGGTCAGTTTCTCCCAGAATGATACAACCAATCTTCTGTTTTAATTTCAAATACGTTCACGAGGCGAGTTTGAGCCTATTGTTTAACTAACCGTGATCATATCTGCTCTTGTATGAACAAGAGTTCACTTCCTGCTGGCTTCTCATCGCCGTCACCCGGTAATTTAAATTTTAGTGTACGTTGACCCTCGTGACCCACGTACATATGTCTGTGAGCAGACTGATGGAAGATCTGGAATGCAATAACTAAAGCCACCAGACGAGCGCTTCAAGTCATTTAGAGCCGTGATTCATCTCAGTTAGAGATTAATATTCAATGCAAAAATATAATCATGCACATGAGAGTGTGATAGACGAAGAATGGTCGTCGTTTGTCATCCTGCATTAAATAAAGGCAACAATCAGCGACAATCGAGCACTCATCTCTACCAATTTGAGACCAAATCGTAGGCTGGCGTGCCATAAATTATCGCAGGCAACACCCACGTTGGACAGCTCAAGTCATTTCGTCTTTGAATATTGCAATTTCTTTGGATAAGCATTGTTATTTTTACAGGCTGTGATCTACATTCACAACACTGATACATGAATTTACGTTTTACACAATATGCATGAATTTAGTTTGTTATTTTCTCTGCTTTGATATGTTCCCAATGCCCTCGTAATGACTATGATATGGTACTCATGTGATCGTTATAATATGTCCTGGTAATCATGCGAGAGCCTAGCTTACAATCACCGGCCGTACATTGGCTTAAATATTTAGATGTGCGTCAATTGTCTGGAAAATATCAAGGTGATACCTAGACACACTCTGGCCTGGAGTCCAACGAGGTATGAAGCTAGACCTCGGATCAGAACGTATAAAACGTCGCTAATTATACGAAAAAATGAATTTTATATTGATTGGTAACCCTCTAGTTGTGGTAGAAGATACAATTACATAAAAAAAAATTACGAATGTGACTAAATGGAAATTTAAATTACCCCGTGATGTGCTCTATCTGCGCATGCCATACAACAGCAGCTCAGACTACAAGCCAAAATAAGTGAGCATGCGTAGGACTTGAAGTAACTTTTAATTTACTTTGTGGAAATAAAACCTAACAATTTTAGTAAATGAATTATGTTTGAAATTAAAAATTCGCATTGCCGCTAACTTTCCTCGATATTGCTATTTTTTCCTTTCGTTACTTGCCTTTTGGGTTGAGTCGTTCTCTGCCGCAATGGTGGGTGGGCACAAAATTATTCCCAGCGATGCGCACTGGACAGCTTTTTGCTCGGGTATCAGATAAAGTTCAGAAGCTAACACAGAAATTCCAGTTGTCATATTTGACACTGTGTTGTTCAAAGTTTCTCGTAGAATAAAGTGCGGAAATTGGACTGGTAAGAACACTGGTAATCGGCCTTGTTTAGCTGGAAACCATTCAAGACCGCTGATCGAGCTGTCTGGCGAGCATACCATTAACTGTGTACATTGCAGGTCATTGACTGACAAATTATACATTTTGATTAGCTACTTACGGAGACAAATACTTTGTTTTATTCATTTTCGTTTGGTTTATTCGAGGCATCGACTGACTGCCCGCATAATTTCGCAGACCTTATGTAAATCAGGCCATTTGCTCCTTGAATTCCTTTCAGTGTTTTTAAGCCAGTCGGAGATCAAAGACCTGCCTGCGGGCATCGAATGTTATTTTGCTTCTCTTGATACGCTTTGTGTCTGCTTGTAGCAGTGCTCTTTTGTTGTTATTAAAATAAAATTTAACGAAAATAACAAAACGTTTATTTATCTCTCCAAGGAGATTAAAATACTAATCGCAGAATCGTCTTAAATGGGAGCCCTTGTCATGCATGCAGAATAGAGATATCAATCTAAATAATTAACTGAGTAAGCATAAATTCTTCTGAGAATCGCGTGCCCTCATCGTTAAAGCCAGCAAAACCTCGGTAAAAACCAAGGTAAACCCAGCTTTGCAAAATAGCTGTTAGCGTCCATTGGAAAATGTAACTGGTTCTTACATCGACGTCAAACGAAGCAGTGTAGTACCTGATGCAAATTCGTCTCTTTTGGAATACGTAATTTTTGCTAAAAGGACATGTCAGAGACTGAAAGGAATTCTTGATAAAGAACACTATTATGTTAATTGACAGCAATGGAAATGGTGGAAAATGCAGCAAGCCACAGCTGTGTTGCATGGGAAATGGGCGACTCCACTGCAAGGCTGAGATGCAAGAAAACTGATGTGACAGTTCGAGTAATCTGAAGGGGAGTTAATCCAGCGTTCAAGAATCATAATGAATCAGCAAACTTCAAAGGTAGGAAAACAGTTAGAAGAGAATTATTGGAAGAATTTATCCATTTTGAAACTGTTGGTACCCTGCAAATACGAGATCGTTTCAGCTCATGTAAGTGAAGAAGTTCTGCTGTATGTCGTATGGGCAGACAACGGAATTGTTCGTACCTTGTAAGATGTCAAATTTATCGCCCTTCCAGAAATAGGCTTAAGGTCATTTGAATGATGCTGTGTCGTTTCTGAAATTAAAAGAAAGCCAAGAAAAGAGGGCGAAGAATGCGCGTTGTAAGCTCTGCAACTCTGACGAAAGTGTTCACGGATTTGAAGCGATAAATTTCATAGTGATGAGGACGTCTTCTGTGCTAATTTTATCAGTGAAGTATTCAAGCGATGAGGTACGTAACATCTTCTGGGTCAACAGGACTTTGACACTCTGACATTTAGTAATTTTGATCAGAATGTTAAATAAGTAAGTAACGTCTTTTGAATCACCAATTATGTATCTTACAAGCACAATTTTGTTTGGGCTGATAAAATCTTAATTAAGCTCCGTCCAAACTTTACTATGTTTTGAACAGAGAGTTTGCCACAGCTCTTAAAGCCCCAGGCTCTGTCTGAAGGATGAGTGGGATGTCCAGGTACAGACGCTTCGATCTACCTTTCCGAACACGGTGTATCTGAATGTTTTTCCCGGCTTTGTTCCATTTTCTGTCAGTTCGACTGATGTCAATGAATATTCAAACGATTTTATTATTCTACTACGAACGAGGTGTACATGAATATATTTACGGTTTTGTTCTATTGTTTCAAGTTCAGATACCTATTCACTTGTGTTTATTCAAGCGATCTTACAATATTACTTTTAAATTCGGAACGTTGATGAAAGTATTTTTTCCATTTCAACATCAATCGCTGCTTTCTTCGGCAGTTAATCTACGCTAGCTGATTACAAGTAGTTAATTTTTTCTAAATTTATCTGTCCTGGTTATCGTCCATGTGCTACAATATTTTGTCCAAGTTCTAGTCCGCTGGTAAGCATCTGTAGAACTTGGCCTTGAATAGCATTACGATTTCTTCAAAATTTTGTTATTCTTCTACGTAGTTTTCTTTGGTGCACCTCTCGCGGCCCGTAGCAGAAAAGCGCTTTAATCAGTAATCTAGTTCATTTTTTAAGCACAGTTCGAAAAAAATGCTCTCAATCTCAATACATTTCCCAATCTACCGTTTCGACCTCCCCATCGACTTATTCGCCAAACAGCTGATGAAAATACTTGGGTTTCCAGAGTTGCACTTAGACATTTGCAGATGTTCCTTGGGAGAATGTTACAGTGGGTTTTGAGCTGGTAATCAGGAGGAGTGAGCCTCATCATCTCTCCTGCTTTTCGAGGGCAGGCGAGTCTCCCTCGGGCCCAGGTGCTCCCGGTGGTGGGTGCTGGGGTGCCTTTGTGTCAGCAGCGTGGAGTGCCTGCCGCCCAATGCACATGAAATGACGGGCGCTTCTGGACTTTGTTGTCGTTTATTGCGTTCCTTCCGTTCAGCTGTGTCTCAAAATCCCCGCTTTCAAGCGGTATTCCCGGTTTTGTGAGAAAATTTGTTTATCGTTTATATCGTTTATCTCTAAATTACCCCCAACGTTCTCTTCATTAGTTGTATCCTTACTTTTAAAATGGCTTCATTGCACAGTAGAATTTTACTGCACTCGAAGACTACACTTTAACTTATTAAGGAATTACTCGACATATACCGATGTATGAAGGCATTACATTCTCTTCAAAAGTCCTCACATATTCATTCACAGCAACATAAGGTGCATTCTACATCCTTTTTTTCCGTCACAATTGCAGGTTCAGATGAATGCTCAGTTTTCTTTTGATTTCTGAATCTGCGAAAAGTACGAAATTCTTACACCAATGAAGTGTAGGTGAAGGGTACGAAATTCTCTAGTTAATGGAGTGAAAGTGAAGAGTACGAAATTCTCCCACTAATGAAGTGAAAGTAAAGAATGTGTCAAAACATCCTTCAGAGTCAGCTCAGGCTCCCACCAGGTTGAAGTCAATTCGTGGAGTTCTCTGGGAACTTTAATTAATCAATGCACGTAGGACCGGAATCCTTCCTTCGTTGCCTGCAGCTCCTCCCTGGCATTCAATTATGCCGTTATGCTTCATAGCATATTTTCCTAATCTTAAAAAGTGATTCAATGTATTCTAAAATGCTAGACTTCGTCCCCAAACATTCTCCCACAAAATCGTTTACTAATCAATATAAATGCATTGGGTAATTCTATCGTTCATCATTTTTTTGATGAATATTTACAAAGCCATATTGTGGCTTAATTATACGAGTAGAAGTAGTAGAAGTAGTAGTCCAAAAATTTGAGTGCGCTACTATGCTTTTCGCTATGCTTATACATACATATACATATATATAGGGCGTACGAGCAGTTCATGAAACTCGATATACAGTCAAAACTGATACCTTATACTTCGAACTACGATTTCACGTACAGCTCTTCTCGCAAGCATGAGAACGCATGAACATGTTATTAAGCGTGGTTTTTGTAATTCGTCGGGAAAGAAGGTTATTTAAAAAAATATGCATCGGGTCATTGCTTAACCTTTTGAACTTGTGTGACATGTGATACCCGCTTTAGAACGGCTGTCGCCTTCTCTTAACACGGCTGACCTTATTGAATGTTTGACACATGCCGGAATTTTAGGCTCAATTTACACGGTTGATAATTCATAAAAATGGCATAGCTGGATTTTACCTCGATATGGGTATAGTGAAAATGATGTAGGGGTAAAAATAAGTCAAGCCATTCACACTTCCTCCCCAAAGCTGGCAGTATGAATCCCTTTCAATACAGGCTCTTTGAGGAAAATGCCCAATTTTGAGACGACTTCGAGATGTATGAGTACACTCGGAAATGGTCGGTTTGTATCGAGAGAGGTCCAGGAAGCACGAATAAACTTTTACCAAGGATTTTCTTTCGTTTTACATTTAAAATTTGAAGAGTTCACCTGCTCGAAGTTGAAATTTGGAGTCAACTAGTCCATGCCGGAGAGGGGGTTAACATTATTTGGCTCATTTTTAAATCACAGGACACTATATATACAGGCACGGAAGCCGTACCTAAAGGTGTAGCTCTATTTCCCTGAACACGTGAATAGGTTTTCTGCGTATATTGAGCCCCCATCGTGCCCACTACATTCATAAATCAATGATCTATCCCGTACTCTTCGCACGTCTGACATCAACGTTTTTGAATCACTCTGAATTGCGGATTCTTATTCAGAAATATCCATTAATTCTCTTCTCATACATAGCCCCTTAATTTCATCAAAACCTAACTCCACAGCTAACTCTAACAGGTTACCTACATTGCATCCCCTAAATCTTTTCCGGCATGGAGCTGCACCACTCGATATTTCTGGAGCTTCCAGTCACTAACATGGTTGTATTTCTCCGCTAAGCTACGCCCAAGTCGTCGCATGCATGAATAAAAATGCAAATGTTCGTTCGTTTAGAATCCTAAATCTCTGAAACTTCTTCACTGATTACCTCAAAGTTGTGACACCATGTTGCACTCGAATACGTGCATGTTCTCGTACGTATGTTTTTGAAAAAAAATTACGAATGCTTTTTGAAGCCGACTGCCAAGTCCAAGCACAGGAAAAAATGAAAAGAGATAGAACAACAAAACCACTCTTATATTACCTTCTTTTCTCACTCATATCAACACCTCCACACTTCATGATCCTGCTACACAGGGCGTCTGAAATGGCATAGCTTCTGTGCTTTCTCCCTTACATTGTCCTTCAAATTCTTACTTCCTAAGATACACATACAACACCATGTGTTAAAATCTAATCCATGTTCGTTAATCCAATATTTGCCTAATTTTGTGATTGCACCTTCTCGGTTTGTGCACGTTCTTGTCAGGTATTATAGCATATTTACGCAGTTGTTGTTGAATTTCAAGTCGAAAATCTGTCGTGAAAAGCCTCTTCGCAACTCCTTAACAAAGTTATTGTCACACCTTGTCATCAGGAACGAATTCCGTTAGTGCAAAAATGTCGTGAATTTGTCTTAATCTTTCGACAGCGGATATTTCTTGGTGTGCGATTCGAACTCGCTCTTTCTTTTAAATGAAACTCTTGCAGTCCTAGTTCTCGGCCTCTTGGATGTTCGTGAAATATTTTTAATTGAAAAAAATTCTTGGCGTATTCATGCGTCGTTCTTTTGTTCACGAGGTAATCGAAAAATCCTTACGCTGTTACCGTGACCAATTTTGAACAGAATATAGTTAATTTATTATGCGCATGCACTATGAGAGCATTTGTTACATCCTCGCAGATAAAACTTCTTGAATTTTGTCCTGGTCAATGCAGGAAAATGATTACAAAAATCTTCGAATTACGAGCGTTATCTTCTGACCACACGACGCGACAGATGAAAATAAACAAGGCAACCCCCTAGCAATCTGGACAGTTGACTCGTATAGACATGTCAAAACCCGGCAAGAAAAGCCGTAGCACAGATTCCTTCATGTCTCGAGTATCAGAGAATTTCCGAGGTTGGTTCTGGCTGAGAGAAGTTTCGCAGCTGCACAGTCTCAGTTCTCGTGTCAAGCATCGCACTTACGGGCCCAGGTATCGAACTCCATCATCAAAGTAAATACAAAGGCTCTCGGGGCGCAATTACCTCCGGCCCTCACGCCAGGGCATCCAGGCGGCGATGGCGAAGTGGCACGCTTCTCAGGCAATTTCTTCCGTTACAAATGAAAGGTTTCATGCAAAGGTAGAGGTTCTTTCTAACATACTGTCTTATTTTTCACGAAACATGAAGGACGCGCGACTTTGTACCTCCTTTGCAGCTTTATTTAAACACACCGAGAAAAACGCCTCAAAATTAAAATTTTGTTGCCGTATTTTTATACCTTTCCGGCCACTTATCTTTAATGTGACTGTGCTCACTACACTCAATGGCACTTACAAGAAATATTTTGTGAGCCCCTTCTACTGAAATACCAGGCTCGAACCTGATCATGAGAGACCAGGAAGGTTTGGGTCAACGACCTTCAGATGGAGACACAATTTCGTGAAAATAACCGGGGCAAGCCCAACAAAATATTCCATACCATAAAATAGTCCGCCAAATGTGTCAAGGGGAGTAAAATTACAAAGCTTCAGCCGTTTTTTTCTGAATCTTTGATACCGTACGTTTCCAGGGGGAACCCTCAATAACGCACGCTCAGGAGGAGTGCGAAAGCTCGGGCAATAAAAATGGAAAGTCCATCTGAAGTTTTAATTTCCCCGCATCATGAACCCTGGCAGTTTTCCCGTGGAAAGTTTTCCCTTCATTTTCCTTTGGAACTATAGAGGTATATATAATTTATTTCTTAGAATACAGGTCTAGTTTTTCGGGTACTTCTTCGTTTTCAGCGAGACGATGAGACCATTCCAGGAAAGGCTGTTGAGATCAATGATACAGAAAATAAGATTTCACGCCAGATTAACCCTCATTTTTGACAGCATGGGGACGCTAGCTCGACGTAATGGCGACCCTTCAAGCTCTTTTGCAGACTGTAGTCCGAGGAAAAGACGGTAAATGTAATTGGCGAAAACCTGCGTTTCACATGTTCAGCTGATATAGATGCTTGATTAGAAACCAACGAATTTAGTGCAGGCTCGGAGAGGGAGCTATTACGGTTAAAACATAATGGAAGAATAAATTAATTCTCTTTATGAATTCCTATTCTAGCTGGAACAGCCCCATGTAGCTAGGTTATCAATCAAAACACAGAATTCCAACTATTATCTACAGCTTAAACTAAAATAGATCTCATGGAAATGTGGAATATCTTCTCTGTTTAAAATAGTATGAAAATAACCACAACAGCTTATGATATTGAAATCTCAGCATGAAACAGTGAAAGTAATTATTCACTGGTTATTTCACTGCATGACCATACAGCTTACCCTGAAAACTATCAACTTGCTAAGTATTCAAGTTTCTAAAAAACGATAAGCTCAATATTATCAAAGTTAGCTGTGAGAACATTTCATTAGTAAAACTTCTAGCATTTCCGGGGATTGTTCAGTAGACATATGGAATGATAATGCCCCGGATGATATTTTGTCGTCAAATATCTGAGGGTCGAAAAGACTAGGGTATCCATTAAATGGAAGATGGATAATTACTAAAAGTAATCCGGTTACATAATAACAGCCCAGTGTTCCTTGCTTGCTCGGTCCTTCCGTCCGTCCTAAACTAACGGCGAGACTGTCATCTAAAGCAGTCCGTATCCCGGATACTGAAAATAACATTATTTCATATCAGAGTTACGGTAAATAAGAGGGAATCTTAAAGAAGTATCATGTGTCCCGCCATTTTGGGTGGGGTACGTCCACTAGCGTATACTAAAAGACAAGGTATTTCTTTTATGTGGAAGATGAATAACTGTACAAGAAATGTATACTGAAGACAAGGTATACCCACCATGTGGAAGATGAACACCAGCACAAGTACTGCATACTAATGATAGGATATCATTTTAACACGGACAAAGAATAATTTCGAAAAGTACTCTAAACTAAAAACAGGATATCTCTGGTCATGTAAAAGACGAACAACTGCGAGAAGTACAGCCTGTACTCGTACAGAGCAGCCTGCGGTAAGGAGTATGACATGCCTACGTATAGTGATTGACTTTGCCAACATAAA
The DNA here is from genome assembly GCA_014899125.1 of Orchestia grillus. Classification (NCBI taxonomy): domain Eukaryota; kingdom Metazoa; phylum Arthropoda; class Malacostraca; order Amphipoda; family Talitridae; genus Orchestia; species Orchestia grillus. The sequence continues at coordinate 11,922 of VOMN01121356.1, forward strand.
AACCGTTGAAAATTTCGCAACACATAAACGAAAATTCAAGCCGTAAGTACTGCTCTTTATGTAGTATTCAAAATAGTGAATGTTAAACCATATCACTCTTGGCTGAATAGGTTCTGAAATTGTTTATATAGACATTGTATTAATTGAAAACATCCAACTTCTAAATTTAACGTCTGATGTTTTCCAAGAAGTTAGCTCAATAATTTTTATTTTTATAAAGTAGCCTTGATTTACTGGTGTAGCCCATTCAAATATTCACATTTCCATGAAACGTTCACGTCAAATATTCAACAAATAGAAGCATTCATCATAGTCGAAATAATTACGCTAGTTGTACCCCGTCGAATTTATCGCAGCTGTCACCAAAATCGTAATACTATCAAATAGTCATGCCATGCTAGAGAAACAATAGATTACGTTTATTCGATACGAGTGATTCTTTGATAACAACGATGCATGAATCTACGGTTTCCTCTAGGAAATTACAGGGTTGCGCTGAAATATGAGTCTAACACTTGATAATTTGTCAGCACTTGTACTGACCATAAAATTGAGTATAGAGAGAGCTTTCAGGCAGGACGCATGTCATATTACGTCGGTATAAATACTAGAAGTCTGCGTGACTTTAATCGCTAGTAAATTGAAGACTTTCAGTTGACGTGAATTGTTTCCATTTCAGCTGTGTCAACTGCAGTAAATGCTTCAGTTGACTCGACTCGTTTCAGTTTTAACTGTGGACTTCACTCGAAGTTGTTCATTGCTGCAGCCCTGTTAGGTGAGTTCGCTGACGGCACGCTGAATTTCCTGCTTTCAATTTTCAATAAACGCAGAAAAACTCAAAAGCGGCCACATAGGTTCAGTACCAGGAAAATGAAATAGAGATGTAATATGTTTAAAAATGGTGAAAAACTAAAAAGTATTCACAAATGCTTAAATTCTAGTCAAAAATTTTTCCACATGGCAAACAACTTGTGAACATTGTGTGACCCAAGCTGCAAAGCAACTCAAAACGCTAAAAAGTCGTTGAAGTAGAAGCCCAGGTGCTGTTAGCGAAGGCGAGCTGCTGCTTAACGTTCGAACGCAAGTCTGTTGCCGTTGCATGCGATCGAAGATTGTTTTCTGCGTCAAGCAGCGCGTTATGTGAGCCTATACCACCGCGGTCGCAAGGCAAAATACCTCTTCGAGGCTGAAAATGCAAATTTTCTCTACGAGTGGCAAAAACACTGCGAGCGAAGAGGTCACCGGTAATTTAAATTCGCACCAGCGCTTCAAGTCTGGGTAAAAGGGATGGGAGCACGGGACTATCGGTTATTCATTTATTATTGAAGACTTGTTCACGTGGCCTAAAATATTTGCGAAGGGAAAACCTCCGTCATGAGTTGTGCTAGTGCATGCAGTAAACCTAGCCATTAATGGAGTAAAACGTGAGACGTGACCATGGAATTTTCTTCACATAAATAAATAGTTTTAGTCTTTTTGTTTTACGTATAGAGAGTCACAATGACAACGTAACGCAACGAAAGAAATTAAAAAATGAAGAGTTCAAAGAAGCAGTAACATCAACCCTGTTTATGATTAACCGTCTGTTATATAATTATTAATAATACCCTAATAGATGAATACGATAATAGATAAATTATGAAAAAAACACATCGCACAAAATGGAATCAGAAAGCTATTTTTCACTTTTTTACAATGATGTGTCTTAGTCGCGGAAGCTAAACGGTGTAAAGCGAACTGTAATTTGGACTTTTCGAAATTGGTCCATTTCGCTTATAGGCAGCTTCTTGGGCTGAGCTTACGCCTGATGAGAATGACAGCAGTAAGTAAAGTCAAGTTTCTTTTTGCCTACCTTGGAAGGTACTTATACCAGGTTTCTGAAATATTACGCCAAACAGGAGATTACATCACCTTCTGGTCAGAATACTAGACTGTCGCAGGCTTTACTCCAGCATCACGTGGTCCCTGTTTCACACTTTGGTGGAGTGAGAAACGTAGAGGCAGGCGGACTCGAACTCGCGACCACGTGTACCGCAGACGAACATCTTACCCACCAGGCGGGAACTTCATGGTACAATCGAACTTATGACTTAGCAAGAAGCTGTAACTTCGCAACAAAATAAATTTGCTAGATATGCATCATGAGAAAGATTAATACAGTATATCTTGTTTTTACTTCTCGAGTATTAGTTTTATATTAGAGACACGTCGTATAGCAAAGTTCACATTTTTCTCAACTGCGGCAATTACGTTATGTTTCAATAAAATCTAGTTAGAAACATTTTCCAGGTAGTGCGGGTAAGTAGCGAACTTCAAATGAACGCGTGGCAAAATTACTTACAATTTCATTTGACATGGATGTCCATAGCGTTGAAATGCAACTGTACACAAATTATGAAATATTCCCCTTCGAGTTCGGAAAACGTGGGATGAATGCGAATGTTTTTTGGCATAGTAAGATGAGGTAAGGATTCCTTTAAATAATTCAGTGATAATCTGCACCACTTGCTCTTCATTTTCACTACGAACGCATCACTTCATACTGACAGTACTTCGATTTATAGTCTACATTTATTTTAAAATTTAAATGTGATGGTATAGCTTAAAAAGCATGGAATAAAATTTCGAAACATTGTAACAAGCGAATTGAAAAATCTTCCACACCGCAAAAAAAGCAGCAATTATATATCTTGCATAGATGTTCATACGGGATTTATGACATCTAAGTGTGAACATTGAGGCTATTCCTCAGTGTTGGGTATCCTGACACACTGCATGTCATTCATACGGCCGAATGGTGTGAATACAAGCACTCTTAGTCGTAACACACCCTGTAACTGGCTATTCAAAAAACTAAGGACTCCAGAGTTTTGGACGAAGAACCTTTATTCATTCCAACACGTTTTACCGTTTGGTTTTAAATACCTCACAACTACTGGTGTGGTGGGGGATGTGAGGAATGTGTGGTTTCATTCGAGAGAATAAAACACTCAGGGAATTTTTTTTCATAAATGAAATTTTCAAATTTGTTAATTCATCAGTACGGCAACGTTTAATTCTTTCATGAGCAAAAAGGTAAGTTCCCTACAGGGTGCACGGCCTCTGACACCCCACAAAAGCCTTTCAATTTTCGAGGGCCGTGAAGCACGACACTATCACAAAGGATTTATGACTACGTGAACATGTGGCAGATTAAGAATAACTGCATGATCACAAACTATTTAAAAAAAGATAGCGTGCTAAAACCGTGGATAAAAATAATGGGGGTTTCAGTCATCTTCCTCCATAATTTTCAGCTGAAATGCTGGTCTGAATTTCATTAATAATTGATTTCAGTTTTGTCAAAGAGAAAGAAAGTTGCTACAGGATTTTATACTCAAGGCGTGTGCGAGTTATTCGTCCCTAATACTTCCAGGACAAAGAAAAATACACTTTTGATTTTTATATGTTCGCAGGAAGGTCAAAGTACGTTCTAATACTTCAAAAAGTCTCGCTAAGGAAATCTGAGCTCCTTTAGTAATAATATTTCATAGCATTACTCTGGGCCAGTCTGTCTACCAATCGATTCCCATTATTTTTTTCCGAAAAAAATATTACATACCGTGGGGCAAGAGGAGTGCACTTCTATTTATAAATAATTCCTAAAACACAACCCTCTTTGCAATCATTCAGTGAAGTAGAGCAAGAACAACCTTTGGGACGCGCAGCCTCAAATGTTTTCATGTGTGCTTGAAATCCACTTAAGGACTTTGGATCATGTCGTCTTGCGTGACTATTTCTTTCCTTTCGAACGGTTTCAACGACATTAAACTAGTTCTCTAATGCATTTCTTTTAGATTAGATCCGACACATTGATATCAGATTGCTGTGCAGTTGTACTATTGGCGAGACAGAAAAGTTAATTAGGTATACATTTACATCCTGAAGATTATTTTACATCGGTGTTCTACTAGCACTCGGATCTTCCTGAAAATTGAAGTCCTGTAATATCGAGCAAAAAAATTTCTTGAAGTCATGAAAATCATTCATGAATAACTGACTGATTTTATGTTGGTAATGAACGTGAAGATGAAAGGTAACTCAAGTCTGAAAGTACGTACATCAACTTTTATAATCAATGAATGCTATGTAGCTATTCTTTACCAAGTTAATTAGTTTAGAAATTTGAATAGAGTCCACAGGCTAAGTGAACAGTTAAATCGCAATAAGTTACGTTTACAAATTAAAAAAACTTTTATAATATTCTGATACTATTCTTAAGAAACTTTTAGTTGAAATAAAGTTTGTTAATGAGGTCAAAAATTAGAAGATATATACCCCGTACATTGCTTGGAAGGTGAAGTGTGCATGTTTCCTTGAAGTGAATATTCATACTGCTTCTATGATGTACATTTCTCGCTCACAGCGAGAACTCATTTGTTAATCAGCCCCGAAAGGTACGGTGAAAAGTGATAATTTTCCAAAGTACTAAAAAAACCTTAATTTTCCCATCGGTTAGGCGTACCGTAGCACGAAACACAGGTGAAGTTTTTTTTATATGCGTGGTCTCTGACTCTCCCTTTCCGGGAACTGTATTTCATAATTATTATCATCGCAGGCCCCAAATAAAATTTCAGAACAACCAAGATGCAAGTTGCAATAGTCGTCGGCCTACAAGAATCAGTTCTTGAACAAATCACTGCATTTGTCCATCATTACAAGCGCTTCTAAGCGTTGTCTTTTTATCGCCAGCTTACAGGTCGAGTGCTGCAAACGTAAGTATTGTTTTCTGCATTACTTTGTCTGCGTTGACTCGCTTGTCGTTCGATATCAGATTTGCGGGTGCATATTTCGCTACAAAACCAGACGTTTGCCAGTCGGAATCCCTATTGTTCGGAGCGAGGTCGATTTTGGCAGAGACAGTGATCATTTAGCGGCCTCCAGCTCCATTCCCGGGCAGAAGTCCAATAAATTATGCGTTGTTCGGGGGAAAACTATGTAAAGCGTGAAGTAGAAAATTTTTTCAATGAAGGTTGCTTTCCTGTGAGTAAAGAAAAACCTTAGCGAGAACAGCTAGCGGTAAGAGGGCGAGAGTGCATGTAGCTTTAAGACACAAACCAGCGATGCGGAAATTATTCTAACTCTTTATGGGATGCTCACAAAAAAGTCATGCTCTGCTCTTTGAAATATAATTGAATTAGAACAGCAATTGTTGCGGCTGACTTTCATGTCTACAGAGTTGTGAATTCATCGCATTTTTGCAGAACAAATTTGCTGGAAATTCAAATTTGGTGCAGCTTGTTGTAGGAGTTCCTTCGTAGCTCTTGAGTGCAAAGGCGCGTGTTCAACTTTGGGGAAGTTTGAAACTAATCGTGTTTGCTACTTGGGATTTTGTCAAAGTTGGCTGCAGCTAACAAGCCACCCACTGCACATGTAAATATAATGCTTAGCAAATTGTCCGGCAAATTCCCACCTCACTACGCGATGGTGAAGAATCCAAGAGCTCACGCAATAACGTCATAAAAGCGACTGTTGAATACCATTATTCACATGCTTTTTCACTGAATTCAGTAACGTATATTCATCTACTAGTGAAAATGAATCATGCTGTTTGTATTGAAGCCCGGTCTCTCATATTATCATTTATTGTGACCAATTGGCCGGTATTTCAATGGGCTGAGGTTATTAAGCTATAAATGATGAATTTTCTTCGAATCTTCAAAAGAAAAAATTATGAACGTTGAATTTTAGTGTACTACCTGTAACCAGAGAGCGAAAACGCTATCGAATATGACAGAGGCATTAGATTGTTTTCATAATAGTAACATGTCCACAATAAAACGAACATGTTTTCAAATTTACATTTGAAAATGAATATCCGTCGCAGCGCAAAATCCAGCGTAGCAATGTTACTCGACGTATCACAATTTCTTTGAAACCGAAGGCCGGGATGACCGTCTCTTTAATCAAAAAGAAAATATCTAGAGATAAAAAGGCAAGCCGCGTTCCACTATTTCATAGACGTATGTAAATATTTTCCAAATTGAAAGGAAACTTTTTGAACTAACGAGAGAAGAGCGCACTGTTGTAAGCGCTTCAAAGCACTACGCAGTGTTCTCCTCGAGCTTTGAAATGCCTGCACAGGTGTGCAATAAGTATCTTCCTCGGTGGGTTTGCATGTCGCTCCCATCGATCCGAAGATGAGGTCTGAATGCAGACGGCCAAATGAGAGGCAGTGGGCAGCTCCTTAAAAGAGAAAAGTTCAAGTAAAATATTCCAGAACCGTTACCCACTCACCAACACTTGTACCGGCCAGAACTGTTACCTGCCCACCATTTTCACAACAGTTAAATACATCCATACGCACACATACGCGCACACACATACACACATACAAACGTGCCCGCTCTTAGTTAAATGTTCAAAACTGACGGTCGTGCAACTCTCGGTTATCAGATGCCGACACTAGCATGGAGGCGGTGCGAACACGACGGCAAGAACACAAAATTATGGAATAATATGAGTTCCTGTCGACCAGCCTCATGACCTCATTTTGCAGGCCCGTTCCAAGTTTGCTGCGGAAGTAAATGTCTCAAACGTCTAGGAAAAATGCTTGAAACTTCTGTGTTAATTTTTAATCACCTTTTATTCAAAAGCAAGACGAATTTGACCACACATGTTGAGAATTCGAAACGGATTTTCATGTCATGAAAAATTTCATCAACTTCTCAGAAGCCGTAATGCGCTCGCAACCTTGCAGTCTTTTGTATAAGTAATTATGAGTTATAGAATATACAAACACTGCGTAGAAATGAAAACTACGTCGTAACTTATAAATACATACAGCCAATTTTTTTACTCATTCAAGCTGCCATCTATATAGATGCATGGGGTAAAAGTACAATATTCTAACCGCATTATACCGTGGCATGTTTCTTGACATGAGTCAAATTAAAGAAATAGACCGCTACATCATGCTTCTCCAGTGACAGAAATTAATGCCTGATTCTGATCGAACAAAAGAGTACGATGCTTTTTTATGTGAATTTTAAACACAAATTCAGTCATCATCATTTTCAATATATGTTTTAGTCCGGTAGATCGGAAATGAGCTCCCGCACGCACTAACGGGAGCGGAAGCGAAACAAGTTCTACTCTATTTGAAAATTTAATAATACAGTTCACAAATTTAAAATAAAATAATTTCATTTCGAATAAAATAAAACGTATAGTAAAGCTTTTTTTCTTGCCAATGCGTGTCTTAATTGGAAACAGAGGTTCCTATTAAATAAATAAAATTATGCGCGGGTACGTAGCGAGAACGCTCCAAACCGCTATGTTACCACCGTAATTGAATGGCAACGCTAGAAATCGCTCAGATTCGCCGCGTTGTTCGCAACTTGTTTCCTGTAGTTCGATTGATGGCTCCATTTTATCGGAGGCGACGTAAGCCCACAAATCTGAGGCATTTTACGCTTCATCGAACTGTGGACTTCGACAGGCAACCACCAACTGACCGGCCGGAGGCTCAGACTGATCGAAGTTCAATTAATGGACCGCGCGTGTTACGAAGTTATTGAACGTGCCCCAAAGGCTGCAGCATAGAAAAATATCTAGATTTGTTTGTCAGGACTACAAGCAATTTGAAAAATTCTGTAGAGCAAGTGTCGGTCGGATTTGGGGCTGAGGAAATATGTGTAGAACATGACGGATCGTTCAAACACTGCAGTGAGGTTACCTGTTACTTGACATGCGGTGCGTTAAGATATGGCATTCATCCTTCTAATGCATTGTCCAACTGTTACACTGATTGCGGGTCAATTTTAAACTTAGTTGTAGTTGTCACCACGCAGAAAAAAACGAGTTGCAGTATTTGAATCTTGTCTATAACTGCGATATTTATAATTTACTTCGGCAACAAAATACCGAGATAAAGTAAATTCAGACGCAAAAGGAATGATAGCATGGGCCTTGAACGTAACTTGAAAAAGTGTAACTTGAAACTAGTTTGATGGCTATGTATCTGGTAATTAGAATACGGGTGCGATCGATTTCAAAATTTGGGAAAATTAATCATATTTGAAGGCTGGAAATGAGTCTGTGTAGAAATTCAATGTTTTGATTTTAACAAAGAAGTAAACGGTAGAAAATTCGTTCAAAACATGAAGAATAAGATTAGTGGTGAATGGATTTACATGAAAACGACACCAGAGGATTCAAAAATGGCGGCCAAAAAGAATTAAACAACATAATTTGGCATGAGAAGCATTCTTGCTTTTGAATGCTATTTAAGTATGATTTCCCTGGGTGAGGCTGTTTCAAAAGCTTTTATTTAAGAGCTTTTAATGGTTATCTGTTATCAATCTCCTCGATCCTGTGGCTTCCAGCTGAAGAGCGGTGATATTTATTTTATGTTTTGGACACCGGCTTTCCAAATGACCTTTTACAAATGTATATCCTGGATGCTCATCCAAGGAATTTATTCATCAAAGTACAGCGCCAGTTTTCCAATGGGTTTAGAGTACTGACGTTGTTCCGACCGCTCTCCTGGCGATCTCAGTCACAGCCTCAGTAAGTCCTTTTGAGCTTCCCTTTGAGAGGGGTTTTTAACCTCCCTCAGTGCTCGACTGGATGTTCGATGGGAGCTTTTCTTTGAAGCATGTGAACATTGAGGGGCAACAGTGGCTTTTAAAGCTCTCTGTTTCAGGAATATAAGGCGATTAGTAGTACTGGAAAGAATATCGAGCACTCGCGTTGCCTAAAGTAGCTTCACTTCCAGGATTTTATGCCAAGCTCCCGCAGCGCTGGTGCGTAAAGAAGTTTGAAAGTTAGTTTCCTTGCTACAAGGTTAACCTTGTGGATTATGATTACGAGTCTGGAGAAAATATTTATGGCGTTCTTTCAATACTAAATCAATAATTTTTTGTAAAGCCCCCACCTGCAACTAATTCGGTAAAAATGCAATTTTATTGCTTTAAAAAATTATATCAATAATTGGTCTGAAACTCAGTTCCAGTAGCATTTATTCTAGTTCTGTCCAACTAACTCAAGTTGTTCAAAGTACTCATGACGCTAAGATCTGTCGAACTCAGGATGAACAACTGTTTATATTAAAAACCGATTTAGTTCTTTAATGGCTTTTTCTAGACCATATTCGTAGCGTCAGCGGTCAAAACAAATCATAAAATCTTTCAAATATGCATTTTGGCAACAGTTCATATTCAGAGGAAAATTTTCGTAGCGGCTAAAATATGGAGGTTACCATTGAATGACAAAAAGGCTTCGTGCTACGTTATTGAATTTGTCTCGAATCCATAATCAAAATTCAGCGAGTCAACACATCTTTAAGGTTGAATAAAAACAAAACTATAGTGTAGAATTTATTAATCCACGCTGAACTAATTAAAAATACTCATCCGAATAGGTCCTTTTTTTAAACTATCGATAACAAACCTTTCCTCTCACGATCGGGTTAATTACAAACTAGCTCCGGGGATCCGAACTTAGATCACCCCATCACCCAGATCAACGAATAGCGTCTGAAAATTAACATTTAAGCTGCTGCATGGGCCAGAAAATTACCGCTTGAGCTACCACGCGATTGGGCAAATCGTGGCCTGTATCCCAGGCAGGCTATCTAACTAGCGCTCGCCGACAGCGTGTGCCACAACTTCCAGTCCAGTGAGTCGACGCCGACAGCTCGTGCCACAACTTCCAGTCCAGTGAGTCGACGCCGACAGCGCGTGCCACAACTTCCAGTTTAGTGAGTCGACGCCGACAGCGTGTGCCACAACTTCCAGTTTAGTGAGTCGATGGGTCTGAGTTAGGAAACTTAAAAATTCCAAATTTACTCTCATATTCTCAAGTTTTGACCTCATTAATAAAGTCAAAATAAGTACAAACTTCAAGCACGCTTGTAATATCACGCACAAGTCCTCATTACCAACAGCTTGCAATTCTCAGTCAAGCAGAATATTTGCCGCTTTGAAATTGACGTCGATCATAGTCAGTACTATCAATTATTTTTAAATTAGAAAAAATGACCGTTCACAGTTCATAATTTGGTTAACGTTCACTTTATAAATAATGAATTACATCACGCTCTTACAACGTTCAAGATGTTGGGAAGTCACTGAGCTTGCTGTTATTGACATGCGATGTTGTAAAAAATGACCGTTCGTGGGCTCCATGGTGTAGTGGTGAACGTGATGGCCTCACAGCCGAATGGACGAGGGTTCGAGCCTCGGCTCAAGTGGGTGGGGCTTTTCACGTCACCACGGAGTACTTCCCTTGGAAAAGGAAGTTTAAACCACACATTCCTCACATCCCCCACCACACCAGTAGTTGTAAGGCATTTAAAACCCAACGGTAAAACGTGTTGGAATGAATAAAGGTTCTTTTTGTATATTCGTAGTATAATATTTTTTTCGAATCCTGTTCTAATCATACCGAATATCTTTAACAATTTCAAACATTTATATAATTAAGAATAACCTCATATTGAACTATGTGGGTGCACATAAGGGTTGAACGTTATCTGAATTTAGTCCTGTACTCTAAGCACTTGTTTCACAACGGTACTTGAAGTTCATTTCATTTTCCAAAATGAACTTCCAAAACTCATCATTTCCCAGCTACGTCGATTTTTAAGTGTTGTGTTTTTATCCCAATTGTATTACTCAAAGAATATACTAGGAAAAAAGTTCATCTCCTACGAAATATTCACTAAAGAATGAATGATGTAATGTCAAGAACGAACTTGCCTCGAGTAACATGATTTTACTGGCAATAAAAAATAATGGGAGCTTGTGATAAATCCTGAATTACCGCGAACACCGTCATAAAAACCAGCAACTTAAAGTACGAACTTGCGTCTCAGTGAAGGTTCATTCTCAGAAGTCGTGCAAATAGATTATTTTATTATTCTAGCAAGAATAAGACTAGGTCAGGACTATCAGAGCGTAAAGTTTTACGGGTCGATCACAGAATCTGCTTGAGAAAGTTTTCAATGGAGAGTCAGTGCTTGTCATGACTTTCTTTTAATGGGATCGGATGTGTTTAAAATTCCTTTCTTTTTGATATTTTATTTCTATTTTTTGAGCAGTGACACTTTAGTGAAATAAAAAGTGTAAATCATGATTTTGTGGTCTTTAACATAATAAAGACAATTGTCAAGAATGAGAATACAAGTCATGGCCATTAGAAATAGCACAGTTTAGTCTAAAATTAATATTGCTTCATTAAAACTAGGGCGCATATGCACACAAGAGGAAAAAAAATGCGAACGTATGCTTTCATGACAGGTCTTCGATTTAACAAATAAATTGTTCCTATTAGTGTTACCACTTACAATAAATCGATTAGTGTTGTGTTGATTAGTGTTACCACTTACAATAAATTGATCCTATTAGTGTTACCACTTACAATAAATTGATTAGTGTTATGTTGATTAGTGTTACCACTTACAATAAATTGATCGTATAAGTGTTACCACTTACCGGCAGAAGCAGCGTTGTTAGCCCACGTCGACGTGACGAGCAGCGTCGAGATGAAGGCGCAGCCCAACACTTGCTTCATTTTAGACAGGATCGAAAACCTTACCAACTTTCCACGTCATAAAGTCAGAATAGAACTTGGTGGAATTTCAGCACCGGCTAACAATCACTTCAAATAATCAGTTCTTCTTCTAAACTGCAGCAAATTATCAATAAATGTTCCAGGGCGATTGAATTATTATAATAAAATAAATAAAAGAGAAAATGAATGTTTTGTGATTCCCTCTCTTCCCTTGTGCACTCGTTTCGTTGTAGCACTGTGTTGTAGAATTGTTTGCCACAGTTTCGCTGTTCCGTTGTTATAGTGCTACAGTTTCGCTGTAGCACTGTAATGTAGAACTATTTGCCGCAGTTTCATTATTCCGCTGTTATAGTGGTACTTCGTTGTAGCACTGTAGAATAGAAACAATGTACAGTTTAGTCGAACTTGGGCCCCCTGAGAGTTATTTTTATCACTTCATTCACCACAACGACTGAAAGACACAGTTCTTTCTCTCATAATTTTTTCTTTATGTGTCATTGTGTTCTGAAAAACATCGGCGTTAATTCAGATTTATTCACGGCTTTCACGTACGTTAACAGTTTTTAACACAAGAGTGACAAATCAAAAATGTTCACGAACTCCAGTGATTTTTTGTCGTAAAAAAAATGTATGTTATTCAATTACAAAACACAAAAAATGACAATAAGTCCTCTAAGGAAGGTTATCAACTAGTAGAGCATAAAGCGAGGTCGCGTTAACAAACTATTATGTATTCATTACCGCTAGGGTTTCGCCGAAGACAATCAACACGAATCCGAACGTTATAACTTCGTCACATAATATTGAATCTGTGAAATGGAAATTACGTCGAATGTATGCGGTAGCAACCGACTTAAGACCGTAACTGCTAATGCTGGAAGAAAGTTTAAATAATGTACTGATTTGAATATGGTAAATGTCTAACCAGTGTAAGAATGTATTAAGCAGCCCGGAAATACAATCTCAAATATAAATACAGATAAGAAGCTCTGATATACTATTGATAGATATTTAAAATTGTTTTGATTTCTTAGAAAGTGAGTTTTAAAATTATTTAAATTTACCATCATAGCATTCCACATCACAAGTAACGAACAGTTTCACTCTGCTCACAGAGATCTTCAAATGCTCCCGCCGTGTGAGTAGACCAAGGTTCCGCTGGCTGCAGCTCCTGAAACTCAGGTGACTCAGGTAACTCAGGGGGATCGGTAACTCAGGTGACTCGGGTAACTCAGGTGACTCGGGTAACTCAGGTGACTCGGGTAACCCGGATGACTCGTGTAACTCAGGTGACACAGGTAACTCAGGTGACACAGGTAACTCAGGTAACTCAGGTGAATCAGATGACTCAGGTAACTCAGGTGACTCAGGTAACTCAGGGTACTCGAGTAACTCAGGTAATTCAGGCGACTCATGTAACTCAGGTGACTCAGGTAACTCAGGTTACTCGGGTAACTCAGGTAACTCAAGTAACTCAGGTGACTCAGGTAACTCAGGTGACTCAGGGAACTCAGGTTACTCGGGTAACTCAGGTAACTCAGGCCTCGTGGGTAGACAAATCCCGGCCGACAGCTCTTCTAAATCTCAACTGTTAAGTCTTCATCTGGCATCACGTGGCTCATCAGTGTGGATAATAAACTAAAAGTAGAACGCTGTACTTCATAAAACAGCGGTTAAACGCTGCCTCTTTACCGCTGCCTTGAACTCATCTGCCTCTCTAGTGCTCAAGCTCAAGCAGTAGTTTTGTAGCAAAGTTGGAATTATGATGGTTTTTCGTCGATTCTAAACTAATTTTAATTAAACATATGTTCAAAGATAAAAAGTTAGAAGTAAAAATGTAAGAAGTTTTGCCCTTCCCGCATCGAACATCTTGTGGTCATGAGTGGTTCTTTTAAAATAAGTTTTTCTATTTACTTTGTACATTGTGCCATATGGTGAGCAGGACAGGGCTGGTGACCTGACTGGAAATGTGAAAACAAGTTCAACTTGACGAGTTGCGTCTGCATGCTGGTTTCCTTAGTAAAGAAACTCACACTCGATCACATGAAGAATGCATTCACTACACACTCCATCGATATCATAGAACAAGTGAATGTGTGTGACAGAATAGTCGTAATGGCAAAAGAATACAAGTGCAAGAGAATTCCAAGCGTTCAAATAACAGATGCAAAGTGCTATCGTAAAGGTTTAAAGCTCTTTGAGTTGAAGACGCAACTTGGTGAGTTAATTTCGAGTGCTCTGGAGAAGAAATGCCTTGACAGGGCGGAAAAACTTTCATGGAGATAAAGTGCGGTCCTGATACGGACTCCATTCCGTCTGTCGAGGAAATCTTCGCCAGGGAAACCATTACGAACAAGAAGAAAGATAAGTCGTATCTAAGGGCTACAGAGCTTAGCACGAAGATATCTGAATGAAATCCTGAAGGAAAAAGTCTTGCTGAAATCTTGGCCTTTTCTGCACTGACGGATTGCGGTCCTGTTCGATCTACGTCGTGGTGTGACGTTAATGACACACCTCGCGTTGAACTATTGAGAGGCAGTGAGTTATCCAGGATTATTAAAGTGATTTGAGGGCACCACGTGTTTTCTGTTACTTGTGCTGTATGTCAGACTTCACTTTGAAATAGTGAAAAGATTAAATCGGATTTAGAAGATGACCTTATAAATTCCCTCAACTATAGACATTTACCCAATGGACCACGCAAGTAATCATTGAGTTTAATGATTTAGTAAAGTCCACTTCTGGGTAGCAGGTGCTCTGAAGAGTAACATTTCGCACTCCTGGTTCGATGTGTATAGAGATGCATGCATTCCAGCCCCTCGGTCACATTTAGTGTGCGGCAGAGGCTGAATAAAAGATAATGTCGAAAGATCACTGGAGACACGCTCTTAGTACTCGATTTCCTCTCGAGAGACTTTGAAATTTAAAAAATATCCCATAGATACGAAATTCTACGGAACAATATGGAAGCAACGCCCAGTGTGAGCCTTGGAATTTTAGAGCATCGATACCTAAGTGCCAATTAATAGTGGATGACTTTGCCATCGCTGGATTATAACGTATGACACAATCAAATTGTGAGCTTATGAATTACTAATAAAACAGAGCACGACTAAAAGAACGAGCCGACTTGCCTATTTATCGGCTGCTATCACATGCACCAATCAATCACAAACCCCACAGTACGTGTCAAGTCTCTGGATTAAATAACTGCTCTCAATACGGACATCATTTTCGGTTCACGACTGTCCCCATCGCTACTATATACTAGCCCTGCAAATTTATGAGAGAAAATTGCAAAATATTAAAAGAAGAAAGAGTAAGTTGAACTCACAAACATCAATCTTCACTCTCTTGATCAAGTCCGTTCGCTTCAACGAAGAAATTTCCAACAACTCATTATGCTTGCGTACGATTCTTTTATTTGATAGTATTTTCTTACTGTCAGGTATAATTTAGTAGATACTTTAGGTTTCTTATTACATACAATATGTTATGTTGATGCAACTTTCGAGTGAGACGCCATTGTTGGTGATAATCTTGAAGTTAAAATTACTTTTATGAAGGAATAGTGACTTAAACCAACTCATACATGTACCTAATATTGTTGTTCCGCTTTCTCTCTTCCTGTATAAAGCTCAATCAGATCGAATTTGGAGCAATTAAATTTAGGTGATAAAAGATTTAAAGAGCTAAAGAATGTTTCCATTAAGTATTGAACGGGGTGGGCTCGAAATATATTCACTACGGTGGCCAAAACAAAAGTTTTGAGGGGCTGATTACAGGTTGCCTTTGACAATTGTAGGAAATTTATTTCAAAGTTTGAAGTGTCTTGAAATATTTAATCATGAGCTTTGATCTTTTTCCTCACCCATTCTCTCTCGTATACAGCAGGCCGTTACTAAACGCCTGATTTGTTGGGTATTTTTCTACAATGGCTCTGATAACATACGCACTCAGAGCGCCCGCTTTTTGCAAAGTCGACGTGTACTTATCAGACGAGGAAATTTTGCGAAATAAAGCGGTGCGACGCAAGTTTTCCTTCCATTTGCGTTAGGGCGTTGAGGACGCTTCGCTGAGCATCATCCTGCATTTTAGGGCCTCGTCGGGAGGCCTAGGGAGAGTAAACGCGTCAACGCCTCAACCTCCTTGCATTACTCGCGATGCTTTTAGAGGACGCTTGGCAGCGCATGTCGCTAATTGAGTAGGGCGCTTGAATTTTGAAGGCTTCACGTACTTCTAAATGTACCTTAAAGCCTGTACTTCGCGGAAAAGTTCTGCAGAGTGTTCAGAGAAATATTTTAGTCTCCCAGGAAAACGCTGCCGTGTCCGGCGGCGCGACCAGCTGAAGCCATACAACTCAACAACATCAAGGGACCGCCGCTACAGCAGATGAGGGAGGGCTCCTAAACCTCGGCGGAATGACTGCCGGAGAATTAGCTTCTCTGAAAAGAGGACTTGCGATAATCGTGGAAATGAGCTTGATTAGATTTCACAGTCGACGAAATACGGAGAAAGGTAAAGTAGGCCAAACAATTCGAATTAGTGTTTACTCATGGATTTTTTAACGCATTTTTCGATTAGCTCAGGGTTTGAAACATTAGGTTGGCTACAAAGCGGTGTGAGCAGGACCCGAGTTGCGGTTAGAAATAAAGAGGATTCTGATTTACAGAGTCTGCTTCGCGAAAGAAACACTGAAACCTTATGTTCCTCAGGGCTTATCGAATTAATTTAAAGAAACATTTTTTGCTGAAGGTCACTATTTCCTCCCATTGTATTTTTTATATAATTATGATTTGAGATGAATTATTATTGAGATGAAAAATAGCCTACTCGAAAGTCCAGGAATCGAATCAGGAAAATCCCATATTTTATTAGCAAAACTATTGAATAATCCATTCACTATTTTCGGATGAAACAAAAAGAAATTATGGTGCCAGTGTATTATAAGCTGAGGTCCGCAGCTGAAGTCCGCAGCTGAGGCCCCACGCTTTCGACTTTCTTTTATTCTTGAGATGCTCCTTTAAGTATATCTCTCGTAACAATGGGTGGGGAACCCTCATATAACTTCAATATATCCGTCTATTCATAGCTCAATAGTTTTGACACTCGGAATTTGAAGTACAAATTTGTAAAGTAGCGTTTGCGATTTTAGGCCTTTTCAATTGAAAATGAACAGTTCACTTATCGATGAACTCGCATACGACCAAAAACAAAAGAGGTTTAGTTTACATGTATGTAATTCGTATTCTGCACTTTCGACGATTCCTGTCGAAACATATTTTAAAACATAGAATAACGTTGTACTCTTCAAGTCGGAGTAAGGCATTGGAGGCCTCTAGGCAGGTCCAGCAACCGTAGTCAAATACAGCCCGCCTCTCCGAAAATTTGCAGACTTTCATAGCTCCCTCATGGCCATGCAAAGAAGGGGATTTGTGTCACTGGCTTTCACGTTCCTTGGACAAGTTAAAAGTAGATTCATCGACCGCATCTCAGGAGAGCTCGTCGAACGTGCTTCCTGCTCGGTCTTTCTAGACACGCACGATCGCAGAGACCGTCTCCCAAATCGAGACTGCAACATGAAGATAACGAACCATCAGTTTTCAATGTCAGTACCATTACAAGGCGAAAAAAAGAAAAAGAAGGGACATCTATTCCACTGTGGGTGAGTTATAGTATATTAGGTCTTAATTGCAGTATAATAACAGACGGGACACCGAGGTACAGCGAGGAATGTGGTTTTTATCTCCCTTTTCCGAGATAAGAAATTTATAACCACGTGGAAGCCAGCCTACGCGCATGTCCGGGAATCAAATCAGGAACCTCCTCAAGAGAAGGCAAGCAAACTGTGCACTCAATCCACGAACTTAAACTTATAGTGAAGACTAATTCCTAGCGACGTACGTGCACGTCTGGTCACTGCCCTGCCTAATTTGACACGGCAATTAACACCAAGTCGATATCATATTAAGTGCACAAGGTCGATACTGATGCCTGGGTAATGGTGATCTCAATAATCAGGCAGAAATCCATTTCTTCTGCGATGTTCCAATTATTGAATCAAGAAGTTTGTATCCTGAGTGAGCAGATCACAATTGAATGTTAGATGAGTACTTGGTCGGATTCGTAGATTCCATCGTTAATAGACGTATAACGTTATATCGTATAACAGTGCCATCGTATATAGACGTATAGCAGTACATCATACAACAGTGCATCGTATAACAGTACACCGTATAACAGTGCATCGTATAACTGTGCATCGTATAACAGTGCATCGTATAACAGTACACCATATAACAGTGCATCGTATAACAGTGCATCGTATAACAGTGCATCGAATAACAGTACACCGTATAACAGTACACCGTATAACAGTACACCGTATAACAGTACATCGTATAACAGCTCACCGTACAACAGTACACCGTATAACAGTACATCGTATAACAGTACACCGTATAACAGTACACCGTATAACAGTGCACCACATAACAGTACACCGTATAACAGTACATCGTATAACAGTTCACCGTACAACAGTACACCGTATAACATGTACTGTCGTGTACAGTCGAGCACAAGTCTGACGCATTTGTGTCATATAGACACACCAACACGACCTCTCTACAAGGGACCTGAGGAGCCTCTGCCTTCAAAATTAAAGAGAAAATGAAATACCCTTCGAGCAAAATAGCCGAAAGACCATTCAAGACGCATGAATACTGAATTATTAAAATCAAATTAACGTATGAAAACGAATTACCCGTCGAGCATAATAGCCGAAAAACCATTCAAGATGCATGACAACTGAATTATTAAAATCAAATTAAGGTATACTCTGTATTTTTTATTCGAAATGTGTGGTAAAGATTCACGTCAGGCCAAAATAAGCCTATTATAATGATCATTCATTTTCCATTGGAAAAGTTTTGAATGTTTTTTCTAGGTCTAGCTAGTAGAGTGATTATATAATCACTCTACTTTTCAGAAACACTTTTTCAGAAACTTTGAGTTGCATTGGATGTTTTAACGGATT
>VOMN01121357.1:0-51283 GCA_014899125.1 Orchestia grillus
TTTTTAATGTCTGCAGTAAAATTTGCTTATGTATTTTTAAAGCAATAAAACTGCGTTTTTAACGATTTGGTTGCAGATGTTGGCTTAAAAAATCTGCTAAGTAGTAAATATATCGGCATTTTTCCCAGCATTAACAAAAAAGTGTCAAGCACGATAGAGCTATTTTATTATCTTCAAAAGTCTGAAATTTTCAGAACAATTTTTAGAAAATCAACGACGACACTTGAGACGGAAAAAACAAAGGCTCTGACCACGTCATAGAAAAAAAAGTCACTCCCAACAAAATATATAGTCAAAAAACTATGTGAACAACCAAGCTCAAAACCTCAATGTCACCAATTCCACCGCAGCTTGCCATAAGATTGCATTTGATGCCCACATGGTAAAATTCACTCAAGGTCCGCAGAAGAAGACGATCACAAAAGAAGCGGTTCTCCATGATTTTTGAACGCAAGTTCAAAACCGGAAAAGTTCTGAAGCAGATGAACGAACTGATGCAGTGAGATAAAATATAGGATGCTTCTTTACAGATGTCTCATACTTACGATGATAAAATCGCATCATATATCACTATATCACTTGCAATAAGCTCTTACAATACTTGCAAAAACCGCTTTACTGGTAAAAAGCGGACCGTTAACCAAAAACATGACCAGAGCGGCGGTGTTCAAGGCGGTGAGCGCGTGCAATTAAAATGTAAGAAAGTGTGATGATGAAAGGAGTTGTTGGTCACAGTGGGCTACATACGGCGATGTTATGCTAACTAATTCAATTTGTGCTCTCGTTCTATGCCTTGAGGAGAAAGAGAAGGACTTTCAGTCGAAGGTTGTGTGAGGAGGCAGAACTTTATGTTTTGGTCCTGGCCAGACAGCCATCTTGAACCTTCCCTTCCACTGGAAAAGTAACAAGCATAAGCAACTGCCCATCAATTAGAAATTTCAACTTCTTCGAACCTTCCCTTCAACTGGACAATAGTGCAGAAACAGAAATAGTATGACAAATTTTGAACTTACGTAAATATGCACTACGGGAATTTGAATGATAACGTCAATGTTCGTAATATAAGGGATGAATTATTCAAACAAGCGACGAATGTTCTACGCTCTATGTCTAAGGAATGTTCCAAAATTTAACACGAGCCTAGTGAATTTATACGAGTAAAAAGGTACCCATGCTTTACGAAATGTATAGCGGTGATATATGAACTTGAGCAGGTTATGGCAACAAAGAAGCAAACATATCTGAAAATGAATAAGAAGTGACGTCAGCGGAAATCAAAATAAACATAGCTTTTAATATCGATGAAGTATTGAATAAATGTAAATTGAGCGATTGATTGACTCCATGGAAGGATAAAAGTGAACAATAATGACTGATTGCAGAGATTGAATCCATTAGTCCGACGTTTCAAGACTAAAAAAGATAATCTTCTGAAAAGGCACGGCGTTTCAGATATTTTGAAAGTAATAACATTTAAAAAGATGATTGTGCGGTTCTCTTCAAAGGCCACGACTACTCACGGCAGAAACAATTTATGATTACGAGACAATACGCGCAGGGTCGTGCCTGGCATTAGCTGAGCTACCGAGCTCCGCATGACGCAAATAACGCGTATTCCTGCAGTTGTGCTCTCATTACAGAAGCAATAATGCACACTGGCCAGAACTAAGGGCGCCATAGCAAGGATGAGAACAGTTATGGGACAGGCCTCAACGGACCAGGCACGCCGTACTGAACGAGGACATTTCTAGGCAGCAGCTTGTCTTTTCAAGGATATGCTTGACACCTCGAGCACTAACTGGGCGCGTCAAAAAAAAGGTGGCTAATCAGCATGAATGACAAAGCATTCACTCTGCACAGAAAAGATTACATTTTCACACCAAACTGAAACTTGATGTTGAAAAGTCGTCGGCCAGATTTGGAGGCCGAGAGACTCTCGGACAGTATAACAGCTGAACTGCGATTCTCCATACAAGAAATATTTCATGTCGACGAATACCTTCGTTGTGGACCCCAAAATCAAGGATTGTGTTTTCCTAAATTTGGTTATCCTAGTAATTTTTCTTCTAATCGGAACTAGCATATACGATTAACGAACACAAATTTCATGAGAAATTTAAAATTTGTATTCATATATGTTAGTTGTTAGATTAGATGATCACGTGTACCATACATGGGGCCCCTCGCAGTCAAACAGGAATAATGCTGCCTGCTCGGATATGCAGAGTAATGTGCTTGTTGCCAAGGGAATGTCAGCGGTGAACACATGATCATATTAAAAGATCAGTGAATTTAATAAAAACACGATTAATATATGTAGCTGTAAAAAGTAAACTGTTTAACGGAAGTGCGCAGTTTTTGGCTATAAGGTAGAGAAAAATTCACTGGACAAACAAAATACTGGAAGCAACACACTCGGAAAACGCACAATTTTGTGGACTGTTCCCCTAGAAATGTCCTTGAGGACGAACTTATTTTCCAGACAAATATGAAACGTTCATCACTTAAATTCGATAATTCACGTAAGAAAAATTAGACGAATCTAAAACTTTTCGATGTCACTAAGAAAAATCTCATCAAATAAGAAAAAATTATCAGATAAGAAAAACTTAGATTCTCCGATCTCAGATTCTCTGTTAAAAAATAACGATACAATTCTAATACTAAAAGCTGATATTGCTCATAAATCATATAATTTCCCGTAATAAATGCTTATAACTAAAGGTTCAGCATTCATCACAATCGTCTTTGAGCGATACTGCTTAAAAGTTCAAAGAAGTACCCTAATTTATTGTCGAACAAATGCTAGAGACCAACGTACGATGAATTAACAAAATAATGAAAGTATCAATCAATCCAACTCTGAATGCAAAAAAACGCTTGTAGAATAGGCGTTGAACAAAGAAAGGGCACAACTCAGCCCAGCTAAATTTAACACTAACGTACCATGCATAATACAGTCTCCTGAATTGCTATTATCCTTCTGCCACAATTGTTAAANTAAATAAGAATTTGAGTTTGAAATTCAAATAGAAGGTTAAATATAGTCACGTAATTACAACAAACATTCGACCTAATTTGAGGAACGAATAATTCAAAAAGTCTTTTACAATGGCTTAAATAATGCACCGGTTTTTTAAATCATCCGCCATGACTATACGCATTTCATCTTTCAGATTTTTAGCATAGAAATAACTTGAACAAAACAAAAGCATATTGAAGACACTTCGATAATAACTATTTTTGCCCGCACATCTGCTACAGTTGAAAATAAATAGCTAACGTTCTGCTGAAACTATGTTTTCGTAGTTACTTTTAAGAGAGGCTTTTTTTAAATCGCATATTTTCGTGTCTGGTAGATAATGGTAAAAGAACGCAATGCCTAGTGATTGATTAGTTCTTGTGGGATCTCAAATCGGATAAAAGCTTAAGTAAGAAGGATCAGTTCTTTCAAGAAGATGGGACCATTCTTTATACCGCAGACAACACCAATGTCTGGCTCCGTGGAAAGTTCGAGGAGCGTGTCATCAGTCCCAAAGCTGATGTGAGTGGACACCTCGCTCGCCTGAAACCCAAAATTTCTTCCAATGAAACCTTCACAAGGACAGTGTCTACGGAAGAAAAACTGTCCTTAACTGGTGCACTCAAACTTAGGCGTCACGAATAAAATTCCAGTGATCGCAAAGAAGAAACAATTTTCGATAATTTTGCTCCTTGTGTCCAAAAATAATGGATGCGCAAAAATATGTATCCGTGTATCTCGCAATAAAGTGAATCTGGAAAATATTGAACAAAGTCTCAACAGGGTTAAAAAATTACAGTTACTTTCAACAGATATTACAGACAATTTATATAAATTGAGAAGTTACTTAAAATGCCATACCTTATTGTTAAAATAAATCGTTCAGTGATACTGTTCACACCAACACGTTTTACAAAAGCGTGTCTATAGGGCAGCCGATCATAGGATCAGCAAAGACGGTTGGAACTTATCATTGCAAAATTTTTCTCGACTCAAATGAAATGACGTATTTCTATAGAATATATACATCAGAATAGTGATTCAAAGAACTGATATGTAACGTAAGCGCCTCTCACCTGTCCGCATGTGAATGATATTCCACTTTACTTCTCGCAAAGATTTCAGTATTCGTACTTTTAAATCGGCCCAGCAAGGCGTACTCTGGTAGCATCACATCGAAGTACAACTTGACTGATCTAAAATTTTATCAGGTTTTATAATCCACGGAAATACTTTTAATAATCGTAATGAAGCGCTAAACTGAGCCTAAAAACCATACTGACCTATCCCGCTGCGTAACGTTTTTATACCAAACGGGAAATTGCATTCCGCAACAGCGAACTACACTGAGTTCAGTAGAGGTTGTTAAAGTTAGTGCGATATTATCGCGTATATTCGAGGGACCAGTCTGCACAAATTCACCTTTAGCTCCATCTCTGATGCGCGCACAAGCGACAGTTCTTCGTAAAAGAGAACACAGAAAAGGTGGCATAGAAAATATCGCATAAGATGGAGTTTCATCATCATGAACAGTTTCGGGAGACACCTACAAGGGACCGCGACAAAAAATGACCAGCTTCACACACGCAACGAGTAACTATTTGACAAGCGTTCGCGTACGAGAAAAGAGTAGATATGAACGAAAGACACACTCACAAGGCATGTTTACGTTTGAAATTCACAACGTTGGGATTGCGAGAAAGAGGAGCTGAAGCCTGCTAGCCTTTCTTCGTGCAGGTAGCTGCCAATCGGAGAAAAGTTCGAGGCAGCTAATATCAAGTTTTTTGACGAGTTGGTGTCTACAGCTACGCGTAACTACACAGTAAGAAAAAGCAATCTCATCCCCTACAAAAACTCGTTTCCGTACGAAACAGTTAAAATTCGTTTAGAGAGAGGTTCCTCGTTTGACATATCTGCTCTGCAGAAGCTTACTAACGAAATTTTGGGTCAACTTGTCATCGTGCGTCCGTTGAGGACAGCGAGCCAGTAAAATACACCGTAAATTATTTCCATGGCTAAAAAAATTATTAAGCAGTAAGCACTAACTAATTTCACATGGACAACTCATACTTAATGCCTAAAGAATATCATACAACAAACAATTAGATTTTGTCTAAAGAGTTCATGTTTAGATGCCCTCGAGAACATGGAAGTATTGGTAAAGTTTGCAACTCAGGAAGTGGCGCTCGTTTTGCTCTAACAACTGGCACAGCATCAGGGCGAAGCAGATCCTCATTTCTTTGCCATCGCGAAATTCCGCGGTCAGTCAAAAAAATTAAGTGCAGCAAAAACAAGGTCCTCAAATGAGATCAGCAGTTTACAAGGTGCGCCGCGTTGTCGAACTTTCAAAAAAATACAATAATATTTACCCAGTGTGACCAAGACAAAAATAAAAAAGAGTAAAGTGGGTTTTATTTTGGGTCTTATCTTTTCATATGAATTACTATATCAACCTTTATACGTCCAGTGATGGAAAATTTATCAACTTATTCAAAGATGAAAAATAAGGAGAAGCCATTAAATCTCCCTCGAAAAGAGCGAGATTGTGTGGAAGTGAACATAAACTGCGTTAAGACCAGCCGCTATTTGAGTCCTAGCAGGAGGCCATAGAGAAACTCGCCTCTGAAACAAAGTCTGCGGTCGTGTTTCAGGTCTAGAAGAAGAGTAATAACAATAAATTCCGTCAGAACGACGAGAAAGGCAAGGGATCCAGTTCACTAACTGCTATGATCCAGGACTCATCAGCTGAAGATCCTCGTCGTAAGACGAGAACGAAGCGCGGCACCAATTCGAATCGAAAATGTCAAACTTACAAAGGCGTCACCAAGTTCAGTCGAGGTCGATCAGAAATCTGGTCAGTGGACGGCTTGACAGAATGTGCGACAACAAAGAAGCAGACATCTTTCCTTAGAGCTCGCAAATTCAAGTCAAAAAAGCATGGTTGTCTTTGAAATGTAAAGATGCGCAGCACCCACAGCTGTACAGGAATTCCCTACCAATAAATCCTTGGCAGATGTTTATCAGGAATGTAAAAGTAGAGGGCCCTCAAGAAAGGTTACGGAAATTGAAAAAGAAGATATGAAACCGCTAGTAATAAAATTTAAGTTCAAGAAATGATATTAATTGACGTATGCTTAGACTCAGATTTAATTAATTAAAAATATTGTCGTTAGATTAGATTATTAGTTAGTTCAAAGCTCCCTATCAACATGAAACGTGTTCCAAGCAGAGCGAAAAAAACTATTTTGTATAGACTATAGAAACTTAGAATCTATGGATCTGAACACAGGTGTATTCCCAGACAAAATTCCCTGCGTGTAGGAACAGCAAATTAAGTAAGAAGAGGAAGAAAAGAAAGAATTATTAGCGAAGAAGAAATGAAAATAGAAAAAAGTAATGTGAGCACAAAAGATAGAAGTCCTGAATGACTAAAGGTGAGGTAAAAGAATATTGCACGCAAAAAAGTAACAATTCTTGCACATCCTTGGTTTATGGACTTAAATTTTATGCTGCAAGTGATGAAAATATAAATTTTATTTTGAATATGCATGAATAACTTAAACGACAACAAGCTCTAGAAAACGAAAGCCACAAATCGAGGTTTTTGGTAAGCAGTTTATTTCTATGGATAAGATAAGGCAGAACGAAAATTAAAGAGCGTGATGAATGGTAGGCATGGCCCTTAGAAGGCACCATTGGAAGTCAAGCAGACTTCGGGACGTGAAAGACAACAAATGAGGCTTTTAGAAGTGGCCAAATCGGGCAATTTGGCGAGCACGCGTGGCATGCGCGATACGACGCCAGCCGCCCAGCACTGCGCCACGACTGAGGTAGTCCGCCCTCTCCTTTCGGGCCGTGGGCGAGAGAAGCTGACGGTCTGTACTCTCCGAATGTTTGTTTTTTGGTAAAACTTCAGTGATGTACCCCAAAATTAAAATCAAGTAAATGCTACTACCCATCAAATTTGTAATATTGGTTCTGTGAATATTTACTCCTGATATAAAAGTGGTTCTTAGTCGCGTTGAGGCAAATGTATGACGATCACACATTTCAACCAGATTCAGAACTAAATTTCTACTTCGCTTCGCACTGAAGCCGCAAAATAACATGCAGCAGCTTTTTGAAAGAGGTCTTTCAATAATTATTCCAGTCTGGCACTGCAGAAATGAGACCAACGAACGTAGTATATATTAATACAGTTACCACATGAATATTGATGCCGTCAGTTCCGACGCTAAAGTTGTCAGTTTAAATTTTGCAAACCCTTTTCTATTAGTTGATTCATTCGTGGGATCATCACTAAACCTTCGCAAAAAAGTTTTTGCTTGGTTTTGTAGCGTTTCATATTTTCTGAAGACTAAAAGCATTACCGCTCAAATATGTATTTTTTGGATACTGATTTTGGGAGTCAATAAAGAATATCTAAAATGAAATGTGAACGGAATTAAATCATGAACATATAATACTCACACGCGAACAGTAAAATATTTTTTTTAAATCTACATAATTAGACGCTAGTACATAAGTTTGCCAGATGACCTAACAAACGATTCCTTTAAAACCGCTCAGGAATTTTCGGACTACCTAATACCTTTCGGGGAATGTAGTCCCTCACATTGAAGCCAGCATCTTGTTCGTAAAATTTCAGACATCAGATTGGTTCCAAGAAGAGACCTTAAAAGCGCCCACAGAGAAGCCTGCTTTCCGGATTCGAGATCAGTGAACGCCAACTTGAAAGGTTGAAAATTTGCTTCCAAATTCAAACTTGATGGAGTTAAAGGTACCCATATCAGATGCAGACAAAATGACTTTTTGAATCCAAAAGGAGTTTCACGGAATAGGGATTCGTACAATACACTTTTGTCGGACATACATGTATATAAGAGAAATACTCCATCACTGAGGCCCAATGTGCAGCACCTATCGCAACTATTTTTGTCGTGATCTGGGCTTGACAATAACAACCTCAAGAAGTCCCGCAAGAGAATCTAAGGGAACAAACCTCACGCTAAACAGATTACAGACAAAGTGAACATGCCAAAGATCCCAGACTTACAACAACCGTTCCTTGTTATTTCGCCTGAAGAGAATGTATTTGCATGTCTAATGACAAAATGATCAAATCAGATCAAATGTGTGTGAGAATTATAAGATGAAAGAGCCTATCACAGCCAATTCATTATGGCAAAAAAATTAAAAAGGTGAAGAAGACATCCGTCATACCATAAGGCACCAGACGAATAAATAACTCTTCGCATAAAAAATTATAACCAAGCATAACACCGGAAACTCATGCGCAATAAAGCTTAATTTTGCAATAAAATAGGTTTAGCGGATCCTAGATATCGCAACCCGACGTAAAGCAGTTCCGACACCGTCCGCGCACGTGATCAACGCAGACATTTTGTAACGTTAACGATGACAAAAGAAGAAGTTTCCTCGCTAAGAAGCAACGTCAACAACAAATTGTCGGGTACTCTTTGAGCGCTGCGAGCCGCTACCAGTAGCGCTCTTCCGCTACTCGACAAACTTCAGACCGTGGAGTTCAAACTGTCACAAGACTCGAGCTGTCGAGCGCGAACAATGGAGCTCCAAAGAAATAATCATGGCATGCCGTCGTGGAGGGTTCCCTTGAACACGGTCAATTATTCACTCAAGTATCATCGGAGACTGGGCTTGCACAAAGCTAGCCGTCAGCAGAGAGTCTTTTCAAACATTGGGTAAATGAATTCACTGCACTGGCAGACGAAAAATTTCGAAAGTTCACCAAGTGAATTTTCAAATTAGCTCTTCCATGAAAATTGCACTTTTGAGCCCTGCACCACTCGAACAAAAATGTCATACACAGGAAAAAACGACAGCCCACCGAATGCTCTCAACGGGAAACCAGCACTAGCACAGCAGTGAAGGCAATACGGTGTTAATTACAGCTCGAGTAGGGCTACACTCCCTGCGATTGAACATCGCTCCCGACGACGCCATCCCAGTTGAAAATTAGCTAAGAGCCTCTGACAGCATCCATCGAGCGAAACTCCACACGGACAAGACTAACAGCTAAGACTCAACGTGTTAAGTCTAGCTGATGTCTCTGGGAGACCCTCTTGGGTATTTGATACTCAAAATCAGCTTTTTCGTGTCTCATATTTTTTCGGCAACAAGAATAGTTCATCACTTCAACTTAAAGATTGTTTTCGAGAAGAATGAAAATTGAAAACTTACTTGCGAAATATGCATCGTTTTGAAGCAGAGATGATTAGGACTGGTGCACAGAAAATCTATCTTTCTAGCCGAAAACTTCATATAAATCGATAAGACTGGTAGGCGTTCAAGTCCAATATAGTTGCACAGTATGTTTGACATGACCAGGTCTGAATCTGTAACAATTTCATATTCTGCCATGAACAACTCTGAAGCTGAGAAGCATCACAACTCGCTTCTGTGTCCGGTTAAACATTTGACCGTGAGACTAAATGGAGGCCGTTGACTTGACTATTTGGCTCTTGGAACCAGATATTCTAGCTTATGGAATACGAGTTAGGACCAGCAGATTATGTCCGTAGCATTCGATAAATGTTAATTCGTGGTATCTGTAGATGGAAAGTTCAAATCAAAAGTTGAAGAAAGTAAAAGCATTTTTAGGCGGAAACATAAAAGAACCACCATAACGTAAGGGCAAGCACGACAGGAAATTTCTATTCTAGAGTGAACATCCTAGATAACAATACATAATGAAATATACTAACCAAGCCGATGCTAATATTACAAGGAACAAGAAACGGTACCAAAAAATAATTCTGAAATACTGAACGGCTTTCGAAAGCAAATGCGAACTCGATTTGAACATTGTCTTTAATCGCACCGTTTTCGAAATTGTTTGCCAATACAAAGTAAATTGGGCATCTTAACTTAGTGTATGCTTAGTAAAGACAACGATTTAATTGAAACATCCTTGAATGAAAGTTTACATGCGTCAAACGGAATACACTAATGTGTGTTCTATCTATAATTGTTTATCATTTTACAATAATTGAAATTTGTATCGATAAATCAACATACATCATCATTATGTGGAAACAGATGATACAGAACTGCATTCTCGTTTGTAACACTAGACAAAGAGACAACAGGCTTCACTCGAAACCCACCTGAGCAGACGGAGATAGCCCCGAGTTATACCAACGCTCATCACAGGTAAGGAAACTCGTCAGAAGGCAGGAAACCTGTTGTTGACACAGATACTGCCACTGCAAGTGCCCCAAGCTCCTCAAAATGCCAAGGTCTACTTGTGAAGCAGCATAAACGTTTGTCAGGAAATGCAGCGTCTTCATTGGTTACCAATAAGGGGCTACCGAGAGCCAACATTATCGCAGGTACCGAATTCGGCTTCATCGAATTGCCAAATCACAGGACCGCAGTTGGAAAGTGGATTGCACGACTACTCCTGCTGCTCAGATACGAGTCGTGAGCGATGAAAGAAAGGCAGTATATTTGTCGACAAAGGGACGACTACGGACTGCAAGCGTGGCAGTAACTTTTGAAATGTGGGAGATATTTTAATTTTTAAATCACGATATATTCAGAACGTGAAACTTAACTCAAAGATAAGATCGAGCTTTCTATAATTCTCATGCACCAAAAAAAAACCTTTGGCATAGTCTCGTGCGTGTCTTCGGCGGTTTTCCACTCCGAAAGGCCTACAAAATTCAGTGAGATTTTAACTCAAAAAGATCGCCGTAATAATTTTCAAACCAGTACGCCAATAAAGTGACATGAATTTAGCTAAAAATTAGTCTACGCAAGAAATCTGGAATCAAACCAATTTTCTTAAACGAGTCCCCGTTCCATAGTGAGACACGTTACACGAACAACGTAGAACAGAAACGAACGTCTCTGAAACCAAGTCCATGCGCATACTGAGTTCAATAGTCTATTCGATGACAGTGTTGAAGCGCACTCATTTTAAACTGCTTCATAAAAAGTACTCAATGGATAGGAATCAAATGGCATTGGGCAGCACTAAGTTACGCAAGACAAAAACCTAAATTAATTATACTAATACATCCAAGAGCACTAATTGCTGTCGGACGCTTTCACTTAGGTCGACTAAAGCGCATCTGCGTCTCTCGCTTCCACCGACGAAGTCACCTCCCGGAAAGCACAGCTTTGTTTATTTACACTTCTAACCAAGGCGTTGCTTCAGCCAGGCTCAGCGTACCGCAAATTGAAAGAACACACTCCATTTAACTAGAAGGCACCGTTAGAAATGGGCAGCTTGCGGCATTTAGACGCTCACGAGGCAATATTGGAAGCATCCCTCCTTAGCGTCAGCGCCACACTCAGCCTGCACGGCGCAGCTGACCACACGGGCCGGGATGGCACATTGCAGAGCACGCTTCGCTGAAGCGGCCTGCCAGCACCAGGCCACAACTTGGCCGCTAAAGTGTGTCGCACTTCACCGACCATAATGGCTCCTGTGTAACGACTTGAGTCATAGCCTTTTAGGCCCGTACATTTGTGTTTCTCGGCGTTTTCCTTTTCAGCGGCACACTGAAGGCTATGTTTTCAGATCATATCTCATGGAATCTTTGAACTCAGCGCATTATGAGAATTATTTAACTAATTAAAAATATAAAAAATAGCTCACGTCTAGGAGTACGGCAACCTTCAAGTGTTTTCTGATCTTTCGAATTCTTTCTTGTACTCCAGTGAACTAACAAAAAAGAAAATGAAGTAACTTCGAAGCACTCAAGGTTATGAAATTAGATATTTACAAAAGTTGCAGCCTGAAAGGCCTTCAGTGTTTTCCAATCCAATGAACTGGCAAATAAAATATTTTGCCATCATTATTTCTAAAATCTTCAACATCCCGAGCAGAAAAACTACAATATTTCAGCACACATATGAATCTCGAACACAGACAATTCGTGAAGACAAAAGGTATTGAAGAATTCTTCTGGGAGAAGCTTACGTACTATACTTTAGTATTTAAATAGTTTTCTAACAATTTATTCATATTGTGCATTCGAATATTGAAATCGAGAGTTGTATTATGCAAGGGAATAAACGCACTTTTATATTTTTCTTATATTTGCGAGTGCATCCATTTCTCAAGGGCGACATTCGCTAGACGTAGTACTATGTGCACATTAAAATACCATTCCACGTCAACTACAGCAAAAGGTCCGAGAAAACAAGAATTCAAAAAAATTGTGGCTAATTAGGCAGATCTAAAAGAAAGCGCAACATTTCCACACGTTTCACAGTGAGTACTTAAAATGGAACAAATCTGGTAGTGCACTTCATAATTTTTAGAGATAGACTTTACAGAAGAAGATTGCACCATCCTCATATTTCCAGAGAAACCCAAGAGGAAGAATGGCTTGGAACTCTGAAAGAAAACTTCGCTCTCAAGAGCGTCTGACGTAGAAGATGATCGTGGTAGGAGAGTTCAGCGAGCAACATCGTGTTATTAATCTGACCAGGAAGGCGTCGGGCGCTGCAAGAACGAGTTCACCAACTCCATTGTTTGTCGAAAGTGAGAATCATCTTTCTTTTGTCAGTCATCGCATGAGA
Organism: Orchestia grillus; assembly: GCA_014899125.1. Taxonomy (NCBI): domain Eukaryota; kingdom Metazoa; phylum Arthropoda; class Malacostraca; order Amphipoda; family Talitridae; genus Orchestia; species Orchestia grillus. Next base: position 12,596 of record VOMN01121357.1, read on the forward strand.
AGCTCACAAGAGAAAATGAAGTTCACACAAGCCACGTTCACGAGAATTTCTAACGGTGCACTCAAGGGTGAAATGACATCCTCCTTCATACATTTTCTTCGACTGATCAAAAGTTAGAACAACTGGAGCAACTTGGAAACTTTTCTCATCGTTTCTCTTATTTTATATATTCTCTCAGCTGAAAGAACTACTATACCACATTGATATCATTAAATTTTAGCTATAACCCATACAGTTTAATGTACTTGCTTAATTAGCTTATTTTGAATGAAGTACTTCTGGTATCTATAGATTTTTTAAATGCATGTTTTCTAGACCGACTTCGAATACAATCATTCTATCAATGAACCGCGACAAAGAACACAAAATATTGTGACAAAGGAAAATACAGATACTGGCGCGTCCTACTTCGCAACGAGTACACAAGTATTGGCTTCGTTATTACATATAACATATAAAGTCATCATTTGAAGCTCCTTATTCACTTGAAATGTGATCCAAAGTGAGCGAAGAGAAGAGTAAATTTAGTATGAGCTCGAGAGTTCAGGGAATCTATACTCAAGTTACTACACAGGTTCAAAAGTATATAGAAGCAGCAGTGAAGAAGAAGAGATAGCGAATAAGGTGTGAAAGAAGGAAAGTGAGTTCGAAAGATTGAAGTTCTGAAGCTTTATCTATAGCCGAGGTAACCGAACAGGGACCCCTGGGATCGCCTGTCCCCACAAGAAAATGTTAGTTACAATCAATCAGATATCCGGTACGATTTGAAACTTTCGTGAATTAATGATGCGGGAAGCAAATTCTTGAATTACTGTGTTCTCAAATTTTTTCGTGAATTATAGCTTTCGTAAATAAAAGACCGGTGAATTTTGCCACACCACTGTATGTATACAACACATTAAATATAACAGCACTAACTCTTGGCTAATTTATTCACGCCAGTCTACTATTAAGAACTTTTCATTTTACAGGACGACCACGCTCACAATTTTCTACTGGACCCAGGCATTTCGCCGTCCTCGCAGCCAGAGTGCATCTCAGCGAAAGTGACCGCCAAACCACCACCGCTCCCGCATAGGTTGTGTGGCGGACCTTGGGCTGAAGAGTGTTACCCAACTTGCTCGCCCGCTCCCTCTCGCTCTTCGTCTGTACCTATACACGTGCACCACAAAATCTGACTGCCAAGGACCTCGAGCAAAAAGTCCGTCGTAACAGCTACGTGGATGCAGTCAGGTCAGGAAATGGTGTTCGAGTTCTGCTTGGTCACCTCGCAAAAATGAGTCACCTTCACGAAAATAGGTGCAATTTGCTGCTTAGGTAATAAATCAAATCAGGAGAATGTCTGAGGCTTGCAGAGTACTTGATGCTGACAGGATTGACTGTTGACCAGAACTCAACGCTAAGTCAGCAGGTATTACCCATCCGAAGAAAATTTATTGACACTCACTAGCATAAATTCTGTAGAATTTTTCTTTAGGCTCACCGTAGTCGAATCCTAGTCTAACAAAACGGTTTTCAGGTTAACAAGCTCGTATACTTTAAATAGATTTCTGTAATTTGAGCTTACGCAGGAGTACCTATAGCTCGATGAAATAGAACATAAATTTGAATTAATTTTACCCTAATATTTCATGAATAAACTAATTAATTTATAGTGAGCAATCAACCTAAACTGAACTAATTAAAATGTTGTAAAAAGATAATGAAAATAGTTAAATTTGCCAGATTGGTTTTGTTGGAAGACCAGCTGTGATATAGGGACGGTGAAGTAAAAATTTACAAAGATTCCAAGTGAAGGAGCCCTGCCTCCCAGTTACTGTTAGTTGCCTTTAACAGAAAATTCGAGTGAATGCAATACACAATTTGCATATTTTTCCAACATTCAAAATCAAAACGTTGATGAATCCTATGTGGTTTTCAACGAAGGTCTGTTGGTTGATCAATTAACTGATCATTAGTTAGTTTAGAGCTTCATATGCACATGAAATGCGATAAAAAAACACAAGAAAAAGCGGCCATTTATAACGGACTGTAGAAAATGTGGAATCTATGCACAGGTTTGTTTCCACACCGGAATCCCTACGCACAGAAACGGCAAGTTTTAAGAAGGAAAAGGAAGGAAAGACAAAGAAAAATTGTCAGAGAATGTATGAAAAATTTTTAAAATCAAAGTCGGCACGAAAAATCAAAATAGAAAAATTGTAGTTGATGTAACTTAACAGTGCTCCCCTGGGGTTGCCAGTCCAAATAGCGTAAGATACACGAACCTAACGCTACTACCTACATCCTATGCCCTCTGAGCGGATGAAGGTTTGTTCTAGATTAGGGAATTCAGAGTAAAATATGTATTTACATTATAATCTTACACGAATTAAAACCAGATGGTGATAATACTTAAAAAAATTAGAGTGAATATAGATATGGCAGTTAATAACAAAAAAATAAACTATTAAGCGATAAGTAATACTCAGAACAGCAAAGTATGTCAATTTTTAGATACTGTAAGCTACTGAATAATTTTTTTGAGACACGTTGACTAATACAAGGATATTTTTTACACTGTGACTATTCCATAATGTTTCTATATTTTTTTAACGTATCCAATCATATCTAAACATTACCTTTGATCGCACGTGGTTAACCATTTTCAAAAGCTACTATGAATTCTATTTTTGAAATCACTCGCATCCGGCAGAATTTTTTCTAGAATGACTCCTATGAAGTATGTTATCCTATATTACATGTATAGCAGAAGACAGAAAAACGTATATCACTTTCGCTAACGCCTATGCAAACTTATCACTAAATTATAAACAGAAATTTGTTGTAATTTCGGCCACCAAATTATTAATCTACGTGCAGTGATTTTGTCTGAGGAGCAAAAACTGCGAAAGTTGAACAACAAAACTAAAAACAAGAGAAGCAAAAATCTGAAATCTCTCCGCGTCTGATAAGTGACCACACAATTGAATCAAACTATTGAAATTCGACTGCAGTTGCATCGGTCTGTTGCTATGAAGACCATTTGAAACACAATGCTCAATTGATGGGAATAGTTCAGAGAAGAATCAAAAACGTCATTACTGTTTCGGACGCGAAATCTCATACTTTCATCACAGAAAATCAACACTATATAATTCTTCTTCTTACAGTACATTCTCAAGTTAAGAACTTGGCAATACGAAACCAGAGCGTCGGAACATGTTACTTGTAACTGTGATTTAATTGTTGAACCATACGAGTACTCTGAATGGAGCAGATTGGGAAATTTCTTATAGAAAAGTAAAGTCGAGATGAAACGCACCCTATGGACAAAATGGTGATACTTATATTTTCCTGAAGGTTTTAATGTCCTCTGATTTGAAGAGAAAACTTCAAACCGGAATGCAAAATAGTCACAACGGGCCTTCTGTGAAATTCAAACGGAGATCTCTCCGACAGCCTGACGGAGGACGTTAAGAAATCCTGCGTCTGACGAATGTTCGAGCTACAAGTTATTCGTAATTTACATACACGTTCTCGAAGAAAACGCTGGAGCAAAACTTTAGCCAGATAATCTCCAATACGTTCAGCCAAAATGGAATGTAAGATGAGCAACGTGCAAGCCTTTGCCAGATCGAAATGCATTCGAACTATTTGAACTTGGACTGTTTTTTATCGTTGTTTTGATATTCAACCGACTAATATAAATTTGAATCTATGTAAATCAAATGCCAACGTGAGGTACTGAATTGTATTTGTTTAGATCTTGATTCATTATTAGAAGCTGAATGAAATTTCTGCGCAGATCTACAAGTTGCAAAAGCCTGTGATATGCAGTAATACTGTAAAAATTCATGATTTAATTGATCAGATCGTTAATTTTTTCAACACTTTGCTACCGCTGTACCATTTGCTTGTGTAGTATATAGTTGTGTTCAATGAATGAAACGAGCAGAAAATTTGCAGGCATCACGCTAGCACTACAATAACGAGAGCAGGATATTCAGTTGTTCAATATTAAGTTGATTATATACTGGTAAATTCTTAACGAAATTGATTATTCATACCCCGAAACATGCAGTACTAAACCAATAAACACCCTCACTCTCAAGATTACCCATCCATCACGTGCAGTAACTCGATGATGGTAACGAAAGCGCACGCTTAGCTCAAACTCCTGGGATGTGCAACAGAAAACGTAATTGCACATCATGGTGCAGGGGTTTCATTTACGGTAGCACTTCGTGGATGTTGGCACTACGTAAATGATGGCACTGCGAGCAAAAAGCGATTTAAGATCTGTAAATTTTTCATCGTATTTTATTTAGATGACATTTTCTGCGTTAGTTTCACAGCATGAAATCCTAGAAAAAAGTGCTGTGACCAAATCCGCTTATGGAAATGGCTCGAATGCACGATGTCATCTTTTTTATTGGCATCGAAGTTCAATATTCCATCCTATGTCGCCCATCCAATCGCAACGAATGCGAGTCGTCAAAGGATTAAACTGCATTGCTAGAACTGAGAGGGAAAATTTATTTCGAATAAAATTCATCAAGAATTATACCGTACGAACACTTGAGAAGCTGGCTGAATTGTAAGCCCAAATAAAATGTTATTCAGAATTTGAAGTATGATCAGTATCTGAAATAAGCTCCTCGGACAAGACATGAGCCTCCCTATTTTTTCGAGCTTCGGTTATTCACCACGATCATCAATCGGTTTTCAAAGCTGTCACCGAAGTTTTAAATGCAAGTACTAAACAAGTATCCATTTCTATTCAGACTCAGAAAGGTATAGACTCGTCTCTTAGTTACTTCGTAGCAATGTACGTAAGCAAGGTGTCTTGGAATAGAAAACAGGGGCTATTGCATTTGATCGAGCTAAGAGACACTCAGTGAAGCTAGTAGTTAAATTCGCTGGTGTTTCATCCCGCAATGTTAAGCGGGTCTACCAACGGTTGAAACAATCTGGTACGTATGGTAATTTAAGGCAAAATTGTGGTCAGAAGAAAATTCTAAGCGATAGAGGTAGTTGCCGCGCGTCCCGAATTGTTAAACGGAATGACTTTACATCAAGGATGGAACTACAGCGAAACGTCAATGATGGCCCTTCTCCCGCTGTTTCTGCACGAAATACTTGTTCGGAACTCCATGCAATGGAAATATGGAGCAGAGTGGCTCATAAATGGTCAACGTTAACTCCTGCCCACAAGACCACTCGTTTAAATTGGGGCAAAACCAACGCGCGTTGGACTATAAGAAGCGTCGTGTGATCAGATACATCACAATTCTGGCTCTATAACACAGATGCCCGCCGCCGTAATTTTCATTGACGACTTCATAAAGCCTTCAAGCAAGCCTGCGTACAATTGAATGCGATACAAGGAAACATTTGGAAACAAGCTCCGTAGATCAGAAAATTAGTCACCTATTGTATATGAGGGCATATCATGGGGGGGGAGGAGGAGAGTCTGCCATGTTCAGGCGCTGTTTCAACTACACAGAAATGGGTCTTTCAATTGAGATATCTATCAAACTGAACCAGTTTGGCTACACTGAGCTGACAGATAACCACGTATTTTCATTAGCGCAATAACTGGATGAAGAAAGGCATGGTGCTTTACCTCTCTTTCAGGATGACAACTGCCGTTTGCAGCGGGCTATAACTGTCATAAATTAGCATGACAGCCATTCAGGATATGTCAGGCACTTAAATTGGCCACCTTAGTCGCCAGACATGAGCCTAAAACAAAATTTGCTCGACCACCTAGAACGACAAGTTAGACGCCACCGTCCACGGACTGTAGCCGCTCTATGAGATCACTTGATGCAAAAGTGGTTTAAAATAGACCCAGGTGTACATTATGACCCGGGTGGACTCAATCCAGCGTAGAGTTGCCTCCATCATTCGTGCTCGTATAGGTCCTACACCATATTTGAAGCAATAATTTTTTGTCCGGGGAGCTTAGTCCATCTCTTTCAAATAATTAACAAATTAACACATTCCATAGCTTAATTCAAACAAGGTTTTTTGATTAATTAAAATTTCAGGGGGCTTCGGACGTTTGAACTATAAATGTTCAATTCTTTCAGAGGATGGGAACGATTTTCATACTTCGGAATGTGTTATTAATTAGAACAAATATACCAGCGCGAAGTATATCTGCGTCATATGAAAGTTCAACTCACATGATCAGTAAATTATATTTTAGGAACAGTTCGAAACATTTCACAGAATAAGAGCAACAGTCCGACATCGGCTAGAAGGGAAGCCTGATTTTATACAGAAATTCAGTATCAGATAACAGCAAAATTTCCAGAAGCAACATGAGAATCTATTTAACAATGGATCTTAAAGACACAGAACAAAATAAATTGGAATAATACATGTTAATTTTAGTAGGCAGAAATAGCACCGAAGACATTAAATATCTATAGCACGATACTTAAGCCACGCACTCGAGGCTTATAATAAATAAGGAATTGAAAACTCCACACCTACATACGCTGGCGCCGCCTGACCCTACACAAACATTTCCTCCAAGAATCGACATCAGAGTCTTTGCTGAAGGTAAAAGCATTCCAGTAGTGTCACACAATATATGCCGAGGTGACGAGAGATTATTTGAATGTTAAAATACATGTAAAAAAACTAAAAACTTGGTAAGTACTATTCTGTACAGTAAATGATCAACAATGAGACGTTTCGAGCATAGATTCTCTTGAAATGAATCTTCTTTGGAATAACTTAACTACACTGATTCAAGGTTTCAAATCTTCAATCCTGACACTGCTCGTCTTAAAACTTTCGTGTGATGCGTGAACGTCTGAACGCTCACACAGTGTCTAATGAACAGGAATACGATCATCGTGCACACACTCAATCAGTGTTTGATATTCAATGCGGGATGAAAGTGCACAAAATAGAAGAAGTACATGTCACAGTTTTGGATCATTTATTTTTAAGCGATTAGGTGATAATAGAATACAAATGCATAAAGAAAAGTGGATAAGTATGGGAGTTTTACATAAAAATGAAATTAACGAACTATATACTCTTGAACAAAAGGGTACTTCTAATAACGATAAAAAATGCAAAGAATCGAGTAAATCACAATTAAAACGACAGTTAAAAGGATTCAAAAACGATGTCAAAATGCCATGTTTGCGATGGCTAGTACGAGGGTTGCTTGCTTTACGAGTTCAATTATTTTCTTTGAATGTTTATGATCAATTTGACTTATTTCGGCTCATATTCGTTTCATTCAAATAATAATCTTTATCTTTTGTGTGAATTAGCCACCTGCATCTTCAATGATTGCGTTCCTCCGATTTCTCAAGAACAGTATCACTTCAATTTAACATAAACTAACGATCTCCACCATAAGAAATGTATATTTTCGTATATTCCCTCTTTAATACCCATTCATCCCATTAAAGCCGTGTGTTTTTCTCAAAAGAAATCCCTTCCTCGGAATGCAAACTTGGTTTGCAGCATTCAGGGGACGATTAAATCTTATAAAAGGCGCAATGAGCAAGAATAGGCAACAGCTGAGCCGCTCTGGGGTGAGAGCGCGCCGCGCACTCCGCTTCCCATACGGCGTCGGAGCGGAACCCAGCTCCACAACTAGGGCAAGTGTCCCAGCCAATGGAGGCCAGAGAAACGAAGAGCCACAGATACGTATTTTTAACTCAAATTCCTGCTTTGTCATTAATGGAAATTTCTTGCAGCTTTCATATATTCGAAGTCTATCGTTCCTGCCAATCCCAGCTATTAGGCGAATGTGGACGTCTCAGAGCGAACAATCGAATTGAAAAATTGTAGGCTTTCACGTTCCTGGAGTGCCTTGATCAGTTTCTCGTACAGTGGTTTCAGCCTATCTCGTACGACGTATCAACATCAACATTCCAATTTCAAGTCTAGAGGAGCTATATTTTCTGGCTTCAGAGCTTCACAATGAGTAAGTCACATGCGAGCTGACTTACCGTTTCTAATCTAATAGTAAAAATAGTAAGTAAATCTAATAAAGCAATGATAGACATTAACTCAGCAGATACTATGCGGACCCATTGAGGGTAAAATACTTCAACCTGATTATAATTTGACAGAGGATTCACAGAGCAATTCAGAGGCAAGAGATTCAAGTTCTACTGGTATTGGAACATTTCTTGGGTCCGGGTGCTCAAGTAGGAAATTGTAGCAAAGCCCAAGTCTGTGTATCGGACACAGTCCGCAGGCAGGACAGAACAGGTGCGGAAAGGATCCAACTCGCGTTCCAGGCAATGAAATCCAAACTCAATTGCACGGAGAGCAGAGACGACGCTTTAGCAACGCTAGAGTAGCCTTCACTAGTTCCATTAGAAAATGCAGTTCGGAACCCAGCACAATTACAAAGTAAGGCGGTTTTTTTTGAGGGTCAGAGCTCTGGAATCTTCCCTGGCCCCAACACTTACAAAAGTAAATGATTAATAAAAGCTGCGTAAAAAAGCGGTTTGAGGCACCAAAAGACCAAGTCGTTGAGGAGCCATTTACTTTAAATTCTCCTGGAAATCCAATCAGGGTTGGCACACATTTTAAGCCCGTTCTTTCGAGTTGAATTGATAACGCGCCGGTCGACAGGCGTAGAAAGGCATATGAGCAGAAAAACACGCATCTAACTCGATAAAGTATAATTGGAGTTGTTAAATGTGAAGTGACGATATTTTTTAAGATCTTTTTACTTCAAAGAAATTCTTTTTAGAAATAAGCACGAAAACATCCATCCGGAATAAAGCGACCGTTAAAAAAAAGTACGTCTGAGAAATTTTGAAGTAACTCAATTTACTCCACAATACACAGGCAAAAAATATTACAAGTCCAATACAATGAATTTCGAAAAACAAATAGCAAACTCAAAATAGGAAACAAAAATCATTTGGCATACATGAGTGCACTTCATTGGCAAATGCAATGGTGACAAAATGAGGTAGAACATTCATCGAGAAAGGCTCACCTTTTTCCATCGCACGTCCTGACCTCACTTCTGCCCCGGTGTCAGAAGGTTCACCCCATCACCTCAAGAGCATTGTCGTTGCAAATGGGCCCTAATTTGAGAGGACAGGGCTTCTGAAAGAAAGACTCCCGAAAATGAGGATAAATTTGGGATCGCGCTAAGGAGCGTTAGCAGCTCGCTCATAAAGCTTAATGGGGGTAATGGGGCAGCCCTCACCCCCGCTGGATCTCTGCTTCCGGGACCTCGGCCCAGTGGCCGGACGCGACACTACGCAGGTGTCGGGGCACATCGATACGCAAATTCTGTTACTCTTCTTCATACTCGAAATCTGTAACAAAAATGGCTTCGTAACTGCAAAAAGTCTACGTACAATTTCAAAACAGAAACTAATGCTACAATTTGATGTAAGCATTTGCAATATTTACAGAAATTCTTCACTCGTAAAAGAATTGCAAAATTGTTCGAGAATATGGAAGCTATTATCGTAACAATTGACATCATTTGAAGGAATTCGTTCAAACGATTCCCCGATTCATGACAAATAATACTAGTCATTCAAGAAATGAACTCTTAAACTATGTCAAAAATATTTTTTCCTAACGCAATTTCAAAAGCAACAACCAGGGCTTTCTTAATTCGTCAACCAAATGTCTTTCATGACAGCGGTTCGTCTACATTCAAAATGAGCTGTAAACAAATTTTGAGGGCGTACACATTCTGAGAGCTCAAAATATAACATTTGCTCAGACAATCGAGGCATGAAAACCGCATCCGTTGTATAATTATGACGGTAAGGAGAACAAAAGCTTCGGGTAAAGAACTATACTATGCTAGTACTTACTAAAAGGTGAACTTCAATCTTCGAGAAAAATCGATAACTGAGAAGNTACTTACTAAAAGGTGAACTTCAATCTTCGAGGAAAATCGATAACTGAGAAGACCACAAGGACATAAAAGGCCATAAGATGGCAGTCTATCAAAAAAAGTCAATTCCATCCTCAAAGAGATGCATTAAAGTCCGGAAATTTAGAAACAATTCGGAGAAAGACAATTTACGCATGCAAATACTTTGAGAAAGGTAAAGGTAAAAGTAGCGGAGCCTTTCCAGGCACAAAGCTCATGCATTCCCAAAGGAAAGGAAATTATTCCGAGCCTTGTAAAGAGGCGCACGGTTTCCGGAGAGTTTTGGTAAATTTGAGCCACGAGAGCGGGTTTGCCTGTGGTGCAGGGAGGCTTCGACGCCAATCCAGGACACTTTAGGGAACAACACAGGCTCACAAACGCTACTGAAAGGTGCGCCTGCCGCACCAATGCTAATCTTGCACGAGAGAGAGCGCGCCATGGACAACCAACTGAATAAAATTCTCAAACGCAGGTATTGAGAATGCCTCATATGGAATGCAATAAAAATATAGAATACATACGAGTGGCACCGGTAAAAAGAGATAGAGGATAAGAGAAAAAATTATATGACATAAGAAGTAGGTAATATATCCAATGATAAATTTATTATGAATGAGCGATAAATAGCGAGCAAATGGCTAAACGAGAAACTTTTCAGTCGACAAAGATTTAATACACGAGTATGTAATTAAACAGTTGAAATTGGAAACGTAGCGAAGCAGTCAAAGAATCACAAAATCAAAATACTATCAATAATAAAATAGCATCAATAAATTTTTCCAGGTAATCAAAACGTAGCCAAACAATTGACATTTGATCACTTGGAAGGTAATATGAGCGACACAATCCAAAAGCATTCAAATGAAATACCATGAAGTGTTCATTCTCGGACCATTTCAGAAACTAGCAACTGCAACAAGTAGAAAGTCGGTGCTTGAGCAGATCGGTCCACCACCATACGGCGGGGAGGCGCGACGCAGGTGACAGATGGCGCATGACGGAGCGATTTTGAGCCTCTGAAATTCACGGAGTTAAGCTTTGCAAAGTATCGCATCGCACTCTCCAGTGCGCTCTTGTGTTAATAAAGTGCTCATGCAATCCTAAAAAATCAATGGCTGACGCGTGAGGCATGTCGTACCCTACTTTTATACGCCGAGCATAGCACGGCCCATATCCTACGTATGTAAGACGAACTTGAATCAATGTGAGAGAAATGATGAGTCATGGCTGGCTCATATTCATAAGTGTTTAAGATCAACAACTGTAGCTTGTGCTCGTATGGCAGTAAAACGGGTAGTCTTTCTAAGAGTGTTGGGAACTCAATCAACAGAGATGCTGATACTTCGAGAAGGTTACATCTACACCTACTGTTCGTATCGAACTCGTGCTAGGCTCGCGTTCTTATGAGTTCCAAATAATGAGGAGCATTCACGGCTCATACTTGAGTAGGACCACATAACTAATGAAAGCAGGAGTAAGCTAGTAGACTTGAGTTTTATTTGTTCATTAAAATTAGCACAGACCTATAAAAAGTCTTGATGTGACTCAAAGTTCTGTCCAAAACAGCACATGTCCCATGAATAAAAATCATACAACTTCTATTGCTATTAACACTCCTCAGAGCATACTCGTAAGATTCAATGATTTTCGACAGCGTGAGAGTAAATTTCTATTCTTATGTTTCATTTGAGAGGGGAAAACGATTCTAAATAATTACGATTGGAGCACAGCGATGAGCGTTGCAGCAGCGCCATCTGGTAGCTGAGGTTAGAACTCATTACGTCATATCCGCCTATTTTATCACAATCAAAAATATTCCCACGAGCAGCGATCGGCTGACGTAGACAATGACTTACAAATAGGAGCGAAGTACACTAGCAGTAATCATTTTGCTTCACGTAAATATCTACGAACTAGATTCAAAATGACGAAGCAACTACGCACTTTCGACAACATAATATGATATGTAGACTGATAGTAAATTATTTTGAACGATGTAAATATATACTTTCAAGAAAAATCAGAAATATAGTACGTAGATGGAAAAGACAATGTACTTCTTTCCAGAGATCGTCAAGCTCATTCTAAGACGAGTAGTGAGGTCAATCATAGTTATAACAAGTTAGAAAAACTAAGCTTGAATAAGATCTTTTGTGAATGATAGTCAATGCAACCACATACGAATAAAAATGAAAATGATTCACTTAGAGCAAAAAAATAATTTAAGGTAAACACCATTATTCTCATCCTAACGACCATAAAGCTGTAAGAAAAAATCACGATGGAACTATGCCAGCATTACAGACGCCATTCAAAAAATAACAAAATAACACCGTCTCTCGTATCAGTTGCCCAACCAGAACAAATGAGTACAATTTTCCGGGACAAATGACTACAAACTTTCCTGAAGAAAATTACAACAACCAATAAAGATATTCAGACTTCGCCTCCTCGAGTTATACGCACTGAACCATAATCGCATTTTAATTCTACATCAACGATAAATTTGCTCAACACGTTGGGATCGTAAAAAAGTTGAAGTAAACAGACGCAAGTAATCAAACATACGAGCAAACATGGCAGACACAAGGAATGGCATGAATTTCAGAGCAGCAGCCGCACGCATCCAGGAATACTTCAAAAAGTGTAATCCTGAGATTTGCAAACTGACATCAAACTAGGCGCTGAAAAGTGCGCCTCCAGAGCGAGGCACATTCGCCCCAGCGCAGTGCTGGAATGCTGAGTGCGAACTGCGAATTGTTGCCCAATATAAAACGCCATTTTTTTAACCACGACAAACCCTACGAAAAAGCACAGGAACGCAAGGAAATATAATAAAATTGCTCGATATAAAATTTGCACTGAAAAAAGATGTAGATTCAAGTAATAATTCATAATATTTAGATGTTTATTCATTCGACACACAGCTAGAGGTACATCAGCAAATCAAGCCTTAGAGGATGGAAATGTCATGCAGAGGGCGTCCATTCTTAACCACGCACTCTTGGAGTTTCCCTGAGGAAGCCGTCACCAACACGAGATCTGGGGGACGAGCGGGCAGCAACCTTACTATTATTACAAGACTTTATTAGCCCAAAGAAGTGTACGAATACTATGTACTGTTGCGTTGCACACGCAGCAGATCCCGTGCCACCACTGCGATGACTCTCACTATTTACGCACCACTAAAAATTGTCAGATCATTTTCCCACTCCCTACACAATTACAGGCATTGTAATAACAGAATGCTTAACATAAAGCAAAAACTATGAATTAATCATCATAGATCTCTATGATGAACAATGCACGCACAATGATTTTGTATTTTCATGAGTGAACGGAGAGAAAAAATATTTGGTTATTTTTTACATCTAAGAAGAGTAATTAAATTTACCAGGGTCATAAAATATTTTCGACATAACCGAGGCAGCATACGAGTTATAATAAAATTATTCTATGCGTGTAGGATGTTAAAAGGACTATTTAGGAGTTCAAAGAGACTGAGAAAGTGAAGAAGGACTACAAAGGTAGAGCGGAAACGCTCGGCTTATTCTCGAGATGGAATTTAAAGGATGTACTAGCGCACGCGACTGCCGTCCTAATTCATGGGAGGCCAGCGACACGGGAAGGAGCCCAACACTCGCAAAATTAGCTCCAGGACGAAAAATTACCAGGGGTAAATCCCACCTTTAAGCATTTGTCTCAATTTAAATAATTGCAGCTCAACCCCCTAAACTAACTCAATTAAGGAAATTATTGCGTTAACAGCGTATTCAAGTCGAAGAATCATAGAAATTACTTTTCTTCTTAAAAACGACAAATAAAACTATTTCAACATAATGTTAAAGACGAAATGTCACAGGTATTTTGATTAAAGACCGTTGATGCTTGAAAGGCCTTTAAGGAAAGAAAAATGAGCCTTCCAGGTTGTACATCTAGCACACATTATTATATTCTTTATGATTAAATTCATTTAACGCTTCCTATCCACATGAAATGTGAGACAAATAGAGCGAAGAGAAGCAAGGGTCTTTTAGTATGGATTGTGGAATCTATGCGCAGGCGTGTTCCCACACCGGATTCTCCGTACTTACATAGAAACAGCAAGTTAAGTAGTAAGAGGAAGAAAAGACAAAGAAGAGATAACGAAGAAGGTGTGAAAACTGATAGAAGCAAACGAGGCACGAAGATAGAAGTCTCGAAGGCCTATCTATACCTGAGGTAACCTAATAGTGCTCCTCTGGGGTCGCCAATACCCATAGCATTGGATGGACAAACCTAACTAACCGAAACCTAATGCCTATTCTATGCCCCTCAAGAGGGTCAGCACACAATACGCATTACTTGCTGCTCTACATACGGAAATCCGAGTGAAAAAGAAGGTCTCTGAGCAATGCGTCGCAGACGTTGAGAGCATTACAGCTGGTGGCCCCACCACCGCGGGCCTCAATAAAGATAGAGCACAATCTCGGAGCTATGCGTACATTAGGCGCCAGCGCCGGGGCACGCTGCAGTAGGAGCAGGGCGGACGTTTAGCGGGGATAATGCGAGGCCCCTCGCTCTACGAGGTCGGTTTTGGACTCGACTCAATTTACTGGTAAATTATTTCACAAATGAGCTCTGGAACCCTCGTTTGGAAGGGCTCATAAAGTGAGCGCGGGCTACGCTCGCTCGGAAGAGTAATTTAAAACTGAGAGAAACACTTGCTTCGGGCGAGAAGCTTGGGATAACCAGAATTCAGCATTGAGCAGTTAAATTCAGGGCTTCTCGCAATTATAATCTCTTCAAGAAAGCTGCCCAGTATTTTGCAGGTCACTAGTTTTCAGACTCGTGATTTCATACAACTTTGAGTGGTGATTAAAGCAAAAAGAAATTAAGTTTCAATAGAAGTAGAAGTAGAGTAGAATAAAGTTTCATTTCATCAATCAGAATCATACAAAATTACTATCAAAAACAAACGAGCAGAAATTACAGTAACTAATACAAATGTCCTAAACACAAATGTGTGATTCTAAAACTGATATGTCGACAGCTTAGACGTGTATCACGCGACACACTTTTAATGTTTCAACAAGGGACAAGGCACGGCACACCACCCCTTAGGTACAGGTTCCAGTTGCCAGGACGAGCAATAGATCACCTCGACACTAAGATGCTTTATTCGTCCTCAGGGAGAATGTTCAAGCCAAGTTCACAATTTCCCCTCGCTGTTGTAGCGCTGAGGCCGCGGCGAAGAATCGCTTTGACGCCATTAACTTTGCAAAGAATCGAAAGCCACTTGCAAAAATGTCTGAAGATGACAATAACGTGATCGACGACCGCAGTGATGCTTAAACGACTCAATGGGGATTACAAGAGCAGCTATGCGAGTCTGATGCTGTGATTAACGTGCTGCCATCTATTCACAAGTCAAGATATGCAGATTGGACAAACTACAGTCTGAAGTAACGGCTGTTATAGCATATTCACAGGGGCTAACAGCGTATTATCACCAAAAAGGGAAAAAGATGAAAACTAAAATGTACAGATTCAGTTTCGAGGGCTTCAACAAATGAAGGAAGAAAGTGGCGTGATAAACTCTAGCTGTCTTCCCTTGCGATACACTGATAAAAAGAGAAGAATAAGGCAAACCTAGATACAACATTCAATCCAGACGAGCCTTCTCTATAAGTGTGGCAGAGCTGAAATTTTAGAAGATGAAGGCTGCGTATCATGAATGCCAAGTCTCAAGGCGTCGTTGCGAGGGCAGGCACTATCAGCATACAGTACGTTTTCCTCGAGAAGTACACGAGAATCTAACCTTCATGCAGTACTAAGAATCATAATTTAGGCCGAAGTGTCAGTTTCATACGCGATCATATTCTTAAGAGGTTGTAAAAAAATACAAAAATATACCAATACCAAGACTAGATCCGTATTTCAAAAACGCAAGTGAGAAGTTCAGTTAAGCTAATAACAAGAATCAATGATAAAGCTGTCATAGTGAAGAACATGCATCCGACTTGGTGCGGTATAAAACAATAAAACAAATCCAACAGCAAAATCATCAATGACAGTACAAGATTAGGCCGAAACTTACATGAACCTGGTAAACTTACACCTCCGTTTTCGGGTAAACAAATAAATCGTCATCAACCCTCAACACATATTATAGTCAAGTAAATAACTTTCAGTGAAAGAGTAATAGAAGAGAAAAAGAAATTCACAACAACGAAACGCCAGACGTAATAAGCATTGAATCTTACCCCATAAATTGTTAAGTGGAACGAGGGTGGTCAAAATTTAACAGTTTTTGCGGCATCGCTCGCCCCAACAAATCCAAGAATTCGAGGCCGACGCAGCTGTTGGAAATGATAGGAGAGAGACTGGCGGCATTGGAGGATCTGCCTCCTCAGCTCAAGTGTTTACATCGGTAGAAAATATTACTCGTGGCAATCCGAGGCAGATCGTCTTCTCAGGATGTGGCCAGCTACGAGCTTACGGCTCATGTGTTCTGTGGGGCCAGGCTGCTCCCTCGAAGTCAAGAAGGTGAAGTTGTAACCAATAAATTGGCGTCAGAATGAAGGGGCAAGAAGTTTAACACTACCTAATGATTTAGTGTCAGTTGATTTTAAAATGACGACGCTCCCGTGTGACTGCAGGTGTTGAGATTGTAACTTCACTAAAAGCACAATTTTGAGCACAGCTTAGAACTTGGAATTAAGGAGTAAAACAATTAAATTCATGTACCATCAGTCCTCCATTAACTTTGCAGGGGAGAGTTTAAAAACATCGGCACACACATTCCGATAGCGCTCGAGGGATGGAATTATTCCACGACGCCGTGGACGTCCAGCGTTGGAAAATAAGCGCGCACGAACTCAGTGCATAAATTCAACTGAACAATAGCCCAGGAATCTATGCATACGTCAAGTGTTAGGGCGTAAAAGATTTTGAGCTCAAAATACCACTCACAATTCAATGCCTCTGAAGTTTCACTCAGGGTTCGAGCACAGATCTCTTCCCAAAGCTAAAGTAAAATACGAAATTTTCTCAAAGGAAGGTAGAAGTGCACGTCACTCACAGGAACCGCGTCCTTACATGCAAATGCACGCAATCACAGCCCATCACATGAAATGAAGCGTGAACGGGCGGAAAAATTGTCGTTCGCGAAGTCCCCATCGAAAAACTGCTATCCAATTCGAATGCAATTCGGACGAGCAAAAAGTACCCAGTCGACACCTAAATAAGAAATATCTTCACGGTACTTACTCATATCAAATAAACGGTGTGTTTGCAATGAAGACCTTTCGATGAGCAAATTAAAATCCATTTACAAGGCGAAATGAGAAATTAAATCAAAAAAAGCTAATGGACACAGCAATTAATGCCCAGTCTGTATTCAAACAACCGCGCAAACAGAAAATACAAATAAAGAAATCAGTTTTTTTGTAACAGCAAGTGCATTCACTTTACTACACACAAAACATACATGTTTGAAGAGCTGTAAACATCCATCCACATGGCGAACCTAGAGCCTCCAATATCGGAAATATAAAGCGAAAATCCGAGCGACGGAAAAATCTTTACTTGAAGCGCATTTTAGCGTGAGATAACACCGCGGCAACAATGCTATTGAAGTATCAGTGTCCGCAAGAGATTGCAAGCTTGAAATATTCGTCCAGATTTTGTTATGCGTTGCATGTTTTCTACGTGTACTGCGTATTTCAAATTGAATTAAAAAATAGAAACAATTGGCCTTTAGTTTCTTCAACAGAACACAAACGTTATTGAGTATACGATGCAATTTACGCAGCTGAAATTGATGCGCAACAATTAGCTAAAAAAAGAACAAGTTAATTCAGGCACGTAATACGCCCACTGAGAACATTTTGGGGCGAAACACTGAAGCTTTTTGATGTACTTCGCGTGTAAAATTAAGGAAGATCAGAGTCGGGATGTGCTAGAACGGCCGGGCTCGTCATTAGCGCCGGAGAGGCAAGCGGCAGCCATTAGCTGCCCTCCGATATACGAGAGCTCGTTGCCGTGCCTGCGAGCACCTGCGGCGGTATTGGCTGCTCCAGCTCCGTCATACGTGCAAACTTTACGCTTGTGATGCCTCGCATAGACGAGCAAACTTAGCTATCTCTAATGCTCGTAAAAATATTTTAGCTAATGACGTGCGCACTTTTCGTCCCTGATGTAGCGAGAGTGTGGGCACCGAGCTCGTGAAATTCCACGTCCTCATATACGAGACATCTACTTCATAAATTCATAAGCTAGCTTCTTGGTTTCTCTTTGTTTCCAGAGGCCAACCATTCAAAGTCTTTCTATCCTTACATGCTCTACACACACTAAATGATACTTTTTAAGAGATTTCAGAAATTTACGTTGCCTAGTTATTCATTTTTTGAGTTATTCACTACTCCGATATTTCATAAAAATACCCAAACCTTCGGCTTAGTTTAAGTAAGTATATCAATAGAATCTGTAAAATCTAAAGTGAGTACGATTTAGGTCACGAGACCCCGCAAATAGAACTTTTCAGTTAGTGAGGTATTAGAGCACGTAGTTTTGTGTTCAATATCGAGCTTTTAATAAGCCTTCATTGCGATGCGTCGAGCGCCTTTGTAAAACACCCTACACAAAGAACATATTACGCATCAGATAAAAATGAATTACGAGGGCGCAGCGCAGCTATCTTACAATCGACGACTTCAGAACCCAGAAGAAGAACAGAAAAAGAAGACCACCTCTCTGAGGGGAACGCAGGGCGCCACACTATATAGGACTTGATGAGGGGCGAGTTGTGACCACCCGCCCAGCAAAAGAGTTAATCGCTCAATAAATGTATTTCATTCAAGACAAGAGCAATAATGGATAGATCAGAGAGAAAACCCTTCCAGTTTATGGACGACTCTATTAGAGTTGAGAAATAAATTTTTCCGTGATGGAATAAACTCATACAATTTTAACTAGCCATATTTTTACTCGTCAAATTTTCGAGCAGATGACAGACAGCGCGCATTTTAAATGAAGACATAGGAAAACTATCGAGCGTTTAGTGTACTGGTACAAGTACTGAAGAAGTTCTTGTTTATGTGAAGAGCAAGGTTCCGAAGAATTAGTTGAATGGGAGAGCAAATAGAATATGAGCTTCAGTGTAGCGTACGGTATTTTTATTGTACATCAAATGGGTGATAAACAGCTGCGGACAAAAAAATTTAATGAAACTACAAGCCAATATGAGGTAAATATGTTAGTAGAAGAAGTATTTCTTCAACACTAATAGAGAAATCATAATATTGTTCAAACATGTCCGCCTCGATAAAATTTTGAGTTTATTTAAATCCTCGGGTCGTGAAAAAGCAGATGATATTGATCCGTGCCCGACACTTAAACTTTGACAACCGTAGCCTTTGAAATACACAGGTCTACAGAAACTAACAACTCCACAACATCAAAAATAAGTTTTCGACATAACTGTTCCTTGAACTTTTAATGGCAGGAACTTTCGAATGAATAACTTGCATTCAAAACGGTCCAGAAGCACCGCACTATTACACCATCACAACTTCGGGTCATCAAGACTTGTCTTGTTTACGTTTTGGCTGAACAAGCAAGAATCGCTACAAAAATTTTATCCGAGTTACAGCGGCAAGTACAAAGTACAGTAAGACGAGCTGTTCGTCTCGCATACTGAGCAGTGGCCACGGCGGGGCTTTAGGCCAAGAAAACTGGATCAATTATGTGCAACTTATGCTGGAGCTCGCAGTTGCGACTCGTGTATTACTGATGAGCGCTTCCAGTCTGCCGCCGTACCAGGCAAATGTTACCAGCATGGTGCACAAGAACAAACCATGAAAATCTATTGTCTTGATGGACTACCCATTTTAGAGAGCTTAGTTCATTTAAAAAGCGATGTTAGGAATACTGAATGAAACGAGACATTCTTGTCGTTAAAAAACGAGATGATAGAATACGTCAATATTCGCTCACGAAATACTTTGAAAATAAAATGCAAAGAAAACAGTTTCCCAATCTACATACTAGACTTTAAAGAACGTTGGAACAGCCAGTAATAAATCATTTAAAACTCAACCAATGACTACGAACTGTAAAAGGAGGAGGCTCCTTCTCTTTCTAGAATTAAACTATAGTTAGCTTACTACCAAGATATAGGATCTCTCTAACTTACCCCATGTAGAATTCTAGAGACATATCAACTAGAGTAAGTGAATAATGAACTCGACATCACAAAACCTCACTGATTTCGCTATTATAAAGACAATGAACGTCCCATTATGACTAATTAAACAACCTAAGCTTGACATATCAATGCATAAATCCCTAATGTGATGAGCGATAAAAAAGTTCGGTTGATCCCCCATCGAGGACATGGAAACAGTAGGGAAACTAGTTATTTAATCCTTTGAGTGCTGGACATATAGTTTTCAAATTTGTTCACAATTTGATTGTATGAAACAAACTAAATGAAAACTAAGCTGTGGTGCAGTGTCGCTGTATCATTTGAAAGGTTAAGAAACGGAGCCGTTGTTCGCGAGTATTTGTGGCTCCTAGCAGTCACGCTTAGGCGCGCAGTGCCAGGAAGCCTGCACTTAACGCGCCTAACAGCTAGCGGCACATCAAAATTCAACATCGTGGTAAAGCCTAAGTCAACAAAGTAAGGAACGTCGTTCCGCCAAGAACCTCGTTAAGAAGAATTTCAAGCGATGCGCTTGGACGCATCCAACGCCTCATGGAAGTGGGATTAGATCAATTGAGCATTTCCACAAACTGTATTCTAATCTCCACCCTCAGAACTCCCAAGAACAAACGCAGGATGGCAGACCATAAGTTCAGACGTTAAAGCGAATAGGAAGCAAATCCAGAGGAAGAAGTAAATCTAGAGAAAAGGGAGGACTCCAACAAGCGAAACTGAATGACGACGAAACCAGACATCTTAATGAGTAGAATCACTAAAACAATCACGGTCGATCTGTGCAAGAGCCATAGGAGAGGCTCAAGAATGCCGATATGAAAGTTGTTAAGAGTGATCATGAATACCACGTCAGTGATTGTATCGTCGACGGAATGAGCAAATGCTTTGGCAGAAACGCTCAGACAATTCCAGCAATTGATAACTGCCTGTGATGAATATCACCTCCTCACATGGCACGGATACCATTCAACTGAGCGAAATCGATCCGTAAAAATACGGTCCTAAATAGCGCCAATAACATCGGGGACGTATCGTTGATGACGATTACTGGTATTATTAGGAAATTTATTCTTATTTTTTAGTATTATTATTTAGTTAGATTAAAGTTCCCTAGCTAGCCACATCGAATGTGATCTCAATAGGGCGAAGAGAAGAGACCATTTAGCATGCACTGAAGAGAACAGGGAATCTATGCGGGACCATTTAGCATGCACTGAAGAGAACAGGGAATCAATGACAGAAAAGTGTGCCCATATAGTGATCTCTGTGCTTAGAAACACCAAGCTAAGAATGAAGAGGAAGAAAATACAAGGGAAGAGATTGCTAAGAAAGTGAAAAAAATGAAAGAAGTTAAGCGGGCACGAAAGATAGACGTCCCGAAGGCCTATCTATAGCTGAGGCAACATGTCAAGAGCCCCGCTAGAGACGCCAGTCCCAATGGCATGCGCTAGACAAACCTAACTTAACCCAAACGCCTACCCTAGGCCCATTGAGGGGGTGTTTTGTTTCACAACAACATCAATTTGATATTACAACCACGCGAATAAATTTCATTTGAGCGATACGAAAGCCGGTAATGATAAATATTTTCAAAGTGCTTATTCTTACCGTAAATTACAGAACATTTCTCTATTCAATTACTGATGAAATTATCAAGCATAACATGGATTGATAAATCTATATATTTATTTGCGGGAAGTCAGTTTCATGTTTAAAACTCAGAAGAAACGAGCAGAAAATCATGACTAGAAAATTCATCTAAAATCATAAATCTATTCATTTACGTGTGCACTCAGTTGATCTTAAGAGGCTCAGGACAACCATCGAGCACGAGGCAAGTTACGGTGATGAGGGGCAGTGTGCTGGCTGGCCACCGTGATGGTGCTCCAGCGCTCGAGGAATGCGCATAATCACAATGAATGGTTTACTGCCAATTAACCCTCCAAAAATACAGATTATCAAAATGAAAGTAAGACTATTCATGAACTTTAGGGAAAAATGTCATAAAACTCCATCAAAAAAAGGGGTACATTTCGAAGCAAATTGGCCCTACAATCAGGACTGGGGAATAATGTAAGTAGTTTACACTAATATGAAAGTGCTTTAATATAGCGTACAGGTTTATCAGAAGTTCAACAACTATATACGAAAAAAATTACATTTAAAGGAGATAAGGGTTACTTTCTCAGCGAGCGCGGCAGCAGCTGAGTCGATGGTTAGACTCGGCTAAACATAAATTCCTTGGGAAAAGACACAGGATCGAGGTATCGGAGCTCGGCACAGCAGTAAATTGGCGATAAGATTCAAGAAAAACCCGAGTTTTACACCAGGTCCAACTTTTAAATAATATAAGAAAGGTTTATCATTAGCACTTCTAATGAGGCATGTCTCCCACAAGGCAGAGACGCTCAGACAATAAACCGTCAATAAACCCATGTGGTTTACGCCTTAGGAACTCCAAATCAAATGATCGGGTAGAGACTTACAAGACGTATAGTAAATTTAGATTTCATTTGTGAAACCTACGAGATATATCTTTAGTACAATCTAACGGTGTGGTAATCAAATGAAAAAAAAACAATGAAGAGGAATGTAGAGGCAGGTTTTACGATTAGATAAGATCGTTTATTACTAATACCAGAATACATTAGAGGTAATGGTAGGCGTATTAAATTTGACGGCCATCTAAAAATTACAACTGGACTAGATGTGAAGGGATGGTCTACCATGTATATCTCGATATGTAGAAAGCGCGACTGCCCACGCTTCCGTAGTTGGACAATACAGGTTAGGCAAAGGAAAGTAATGACGTAACGAAACAGGTTCACGTAAATCATACGAAGCTAAGGTCTACATTTGAGAAAGGCACGTACAGGCAGGAAAAGTCCATTAACTTTGCCCTAAGTATAGAAACCAAAGGAAAATGCCTGGAAAAAATACTATAACATTCTGAGAATTCTCAGGCATATTTGCTGAGCCATTTTGCCTTAAAATTGACTGAGAAAACGGTCTGCTTACTTTTTGCGCAACATTGATCTTATATATCCCTGGAAGACTTTGTTCATGTATCATGATGAACAGCTCACGACTAAAAAAATATAATATAAACGTTTTGTTGCATTAATCATAAATGTTCGCAGTGCGTACATACTACACAAATTGACAGTAAATGATGTTGACTTTAGTGTTTATACGTAGTACATGTATTCAAGAGTTCAATACAAATTCATATAAATACTAAAATTGATACGAAGGGAAATTAGTAAAACGAGGTTGAAAGAAAGAGAAAATGCAGTCCTTGGATACTACGTTTGCCGAATTTACTCACTACTGATAATGAACAATGTTACGTTCGAATACTCTTCAGAATAATTTTATTGAAGATGAATATGATTTTACCGGCCAAGGTATGCATTTTCATTCGAATTAGATTTCCCGGGGTAAATCAATTCGCGACGTTTTGATCAATAGATACGAGGTGGATGAGCTCCGGTTGTTCAGAACGGGCGAAGGAAAAGTAAAATTAATAACTGATAGAATAACATTTCCAAGTAAGTACTTGTTCCTTAACTTTCCTTGAGTAATTCATCAGGGATGACAGTTTAATGACTGCCGACTGACCATCTGATATAAAAACAAATACAAAGAAATTTTATCATCTTTCATAGTTAATAGCGCAGTGATGAGTCAGAATGAACACTGTCTATGAATTCTGTCGCTCGAAATCGAATTTGAAAGTTGACGTGGAAGTCCTAATTCACGGTTTAGGTTCGCAAATGCCGACCACCGCGAAGCTGGTGCTCCAGTGACACCTTCGGATGTACAGACTAAGGTAAGGAATATCATGTTTTCAGTGTCTCTGTTTCATTCAAAACTAGTTCCCGCGCTTTTGGAACTATTTCGCAGATGGCTTTCCCGAAAATATAGGGGAACGATAGGTAAAGCTCGCAATGTTCGACATTTAAAAGCGGCAACTAATTTTGACTGTGAGTGCTCCTGAAAGTACGTAGATGAGGACATTTGCGACGGACGCAACTCCTATGAGCGACTCCAAAAGAACGGATGCTAAAGCATCGCTTTCCGTGCGATGCCGAGAACCGTACCTATAAAAAATGAGTGCAACACGAAGATCGCCAGAGCGTCTCCTCGGGGAAATCAGAATTTGATAGAAATTGCATTCAAACATCGTCCGAGAAATTTCCGTCCAACAAATTTTGCTGGACCATCGAATAAACTCTGTTGATATCAATTCATTTTTCATCATGCGTCGGAAAATTCTCAAGCGTCATTCAACTTCTAACATTCGAATAACAACAGCAATTGAGGGAAGTTTAAGAAATTCGTGTGTAGGTAAAATAAACATTGAAATGAATTCATGCTCATCTATCTTCTGGCTGGAAGAGGTAGAACTGAGACGGAATTAATCTATCTTGCCTTTTGACAGGGTGACAATAGCATACACTAGTGTACCAGCATGGGGCCAGTCGAGACTCAGATGTCGCTGCTCACGCGCCTTAAGAGGAGCTAGGGTTCGTAAACAAGCTCGACTGACTCCCATGAAAGAACCTGCATCCTGCCAGCAGGTGACGCTTCGAGTGTCGTCACGGAGTGCTCATCATAATGTCCGCAGGATAATAAGCACGAGCTCCATGAATCATCGTAGCCTTACGGTCAACAACACTCCGAGACGACAATTTCCTGAGCTATCTTCGAAACTGAGATCTAATTAAACAGCACCATTAAGTATGAAAGAAATCAGGACGCAAGAGGAAGACTTAGAGAGTCATTGGGTTACCAGAAAAAGTCACGTAACGAGAGATCTACAGGATGCAAACCAAATAAATTATCACATGATAGAAAACATGTAACACGTGCATATGGAACTGACTACAACGTGAAACTGCTATGGAAAAATGGTTGTGCTCTAAGACCGTCAATAGAAGTCTGTACTGGCACGAAAATGTGACACACATAGGTGGTACCATTTGGTATAATAGGTGATAAGAAACGAGTTCAGCGTTGCGGATGTCAGGAAAGAGAAAGAAGCTTAAAAATTGAGTAGGCGTCGAGGCGATTTTTGCACAATCCACTAGTGGGAATGATTGACGCTGGGAATTTCTGAAAAAGTCACGACAGACAGCAGCGAACCAGTCGGACGAATCATAATTTCACATGAAATAAAGGACTTGAAGTCCTTTCTTCTACTACTTTATTCAGATACACTCAAGAGTTAGCAAGATACTTTGATGTTCAATGACTGATATGCTGACCTGCACTTCTCGTAAGGAAAATTGTGTGCTAAAAATTACTTGAGGGAGACTGAGACTATGCTGCATTTCATGTCCATCTCACCAGCAGTGGAAGTGAACGCACGGTATGACCGTAAATATCCTCCAAAACCAAACAAAGAAGTGCTCAAACTTCACCTCCAACAGCGCAATCAACACGCTTCATCAACAGCGATATCAAATCATCAATGAAAAACCCAAGAAACTTAGTGAAGGCGTGGAAACAGAGCGGCTTAGGCAGAAGAGTCGAGAGTGAAAGACGAGTGGTGACCGCAGAGTCACGGCTCACGGTCGGGGAGCGCAGCTGAGCGGTCAGCAAAGGGCTAAGCGGCGCATAACGGAACCTGACGCTCCTCGCATGCACTCGTCACCAAACCAACCGATGGCTCTCTCTCGTTTTTGTCGTAAGCAAAATATTCTGTTCTACACCGATAGATGCATTTCATACTTTCACGATGGTGATTAACTAATCTGCTGTGAAGCGAAGAAGAGAAAGTGAAACACTTCTAGAACAAGCGGCATCCAAAAGGCTATGGTAGGATTGAGTCGAGTTTGAGTATTAAAAAACAATTTGCAATCACACAGATCAGGTTAAGCGATCATTCACATCGTACGCTGGAGTAGACATAAATAACAGAGTCCATGATTGTCAAAAGCAATACCCAGACACAAAACAGAAAAGTAAAGATACAGTATCAAAAATACGAAATCAATTTACAGAGCTTCAGCTGTGCATTTGAAACTAGGTTTTTCTACATTTAGTGTATGGAAAATTTCCTGGTATGTTTCAATTTTCCAGTGAAACAACCCTGAAAACGATTTTCTAGTATTCTGTCAATAAAAGGGTTTACAATTTATGGTGCAGTATTATAAAAATTCAATGTTTCGTACTAAACTCAAACGCAATTTTTTGGAGTGAAGTCATGAAAGTGCGATATTTTGAAAGTAAAACTACTGTAAAATTAACTGAAAATGGCATTTTTTGTCGAACATTTATTGATGAATCAAAAATTACCTCGGACAGTGAAATTTAAGGGTAAGAATTCATTTCGATAACGAAGCATCTGCAACATGATTCTCTTCAACGGGCTATCTTTAATATGCGAATACTAACGTTCTTTAATGCGAATCAATGCAATTTAGTTATAACGCCTCGATAAGAACAAGCATGCATAGTTGTTTATAGCCCCCGGCTATCCAGTAGCGAACAGTCTACTGCATGTTTTTTGTTAAAAATATTAGCTATATAAAATATACAATCCTATTTACACTTTCCGAATCCAAGTACAGCTATAAAGATAGTTTCACGACATTTTATAAATAAACCTTGAAAGATAATGAAACAAAATCAGTCAGACAGTTCGATAACATGCACAAATTAATTATTTCCAAAAAACGAAAGGAAAAAATGAAAATAAATTTCTTCATAGCTACAAAGGTTATTTCATATTTTCTCGTCGAATTTAGAAATGTGTTCGACGTTTCAAGAAAAATTTCTTTCGCTTCCTATAATCTTTACAAATGAGTGACAAATCGCTTTCTGGTTCCTGTACGAGTGTACAGTGTGATCGGCATGACGGAACAAGGCAATTCTAGCATCCCTCTTTAATCATACGATTTATTGCTAAAGCTCGAATGGTGGATCTGCCAGTAAAATTTAAATTATGACTGAAGTAAGTTAAGAATGAATTTATTGTATGAAAAATCAGTGAACTGAATGAAAACAGAAATGGGAGTGAAGTATATTTAGAACATGAGGCATATCAGCGAAATCCTATAAAACAATATCAAACTTTGCAATGAATAGCGAATTGCCATAGCTAAATTTCCTTTCTTTATTGAGAGATATCTAGTCAGTTAAAAAGGGGTTGTATTGAATTGAAGAAAAAATTGTACCACGACAATCATTCTTCATTTGTTATCATTTCGCTTTACTAACAATTCAATTTTCCCAGTCTACAAAACTCATCGAGATCGACGAACTCAATATAAATTCAGTTCCAAACAAATACAATGCAAAAAATTGCAATGGCTGCAGAATTGAATAGAACGGCCTTTGAAGAGTCCCTGCACTGGGAGAGGAACACTTCCAAAGATCGCGTGCAAGACAGAGACAAGACGCTGCCGGGGATGCATCTTCAACATCATTTAATACCGCTACGTAAAAAACTGGAGCGTTCCTCCACAGGCACTAAAAAATTTTTAAAACGGTTCAAAATTCCTGGTCAAAATACGTCAGCGTACTCGCGAGCCATGTTCTTGAAAGAGAAGAATAAATGTTAAGTTGCACACAAATCAGTCTCTTTACAGGTTGTTAACTCTCGATTCTTCCCACCGAAGTACTTAGATAATGCGTGCATAAATTGTTGCAGCTGGACAGCGCCTTCATGAAATTCATCCTGCAGCAGGTGAGCGAGATAGGACGAGGAGGAGAAGGAAGAACCTGTTCGCCGAGCTCAACGGTAAGGGAGTCGGGGGAAAAACTGGCGAGGCTGCGGCGGACGTCTATCCAGGGCGTCGCACACTGCAATGCTGCCTATAACGGCCTCAATTATTGAGCATCAGACCCTGGTCACTACAGGAGTCCTCGCTTTACGACGCATCGCTTGTGCTAGTGGTCCTGTGTACGATTGCCAGATAAAGGAATTGCCTATTTAATGGCTGATGGATTAAACGGTGCCTAAATTTTGCGACAAGTTACTCCGTCGTTCCCTCAAGTCCTCGATTAGAAATAAAAACTATCTTAACGTTGTTCTTTCACTATTGGGAATAGTTCGGATTTCAAAAATGTTTTTTTCAAAGATATTAGAATGAGAGTGTTTGATCCTTCCAATAAATCAGTCAATTAGAACAGACGAGTTTTTCAAGCGGTTGTAAAAGTACGATCACGCTAGTGACGTGATAAAAAGACAAAAGGATTGCGTAAAAAATTACATAAATTGAGAAAATACATATATACTTAGATCATAGGAGCAGCGATGGAAAATGAGAGTGATGCATTATACGAGGGGCGATGGAGGGTACGAAGGATGACGGGTACGAGTAATGGATCATACGAGAAATGACCTCTACAAAGTTATGCTGAGCGACTACCTACTACACGAATGATCGATTCAAAGAGTGATCGATGAAATGGGTGATCAGCTACTCATGCGAGGGCTTCTCGGGCCAAGCAATATTTTTTTTGCGAATGATACAACCCTAAACCTATCAAATGGTTGCAGAGTCGAGTGAGTCGCACTGTTTCACAGATGACGTTTCACTTGATTATTGCAATCAACTTAGCATAGAGTCCAATACGATATAATTTTTCAAGGAACGTTCACAAAACAATCTATGCCTCCTCATCCAATCGACTAATTGTTCTGGTAATAACTCCTTACCAATTTGCACACAAGCGCAAATTTCTACACATGTAGAATACCACAATTTATTCTTTTATATTCTCCAAAGAAAGTACCGCAATTATCCCTTATCTGTTCAGATTGTTCATTACCTATCAATTTATTCAAATATTAGCTACATGTACATACATACCTGCATAATATGTACAAAAGGGCAGAGAAATCTCACAGTTCACGTGACGTGCGAAAAAAAGCTGAGAGTTATTAATTTTATTCCAATGCCTCGTTTACTCTTTTATCTGTGAAATCTTTTGTACTTAGAAACGTTCATATTCTTAGTCTTCGCATTAGAAATTAAAGCAAAACAATATTTTAAAATGATTACATGTGAACTTAAAAAACAGTTTCGTCAATAAGAAAACGAATTATTAACCGAGTAAATTTAAACTTCAATTCAATTTTCTCCACAGTACATAAAAGCAGCTTTTACCGCATTAATGTCATTAACATTGCTGTTTTGTCTTCGATGAGTAATTAAAAAATGTGAAAGACGTGTTTTCTTTAAAATTGTTTGAAAAGCGGAAGGCCATTAAGAAAGATAAGTTGACCGCCAGCAGCGACCGTAAAGCTGTCGGTGATGGCGCTCGACGATAGCGGACTTGAGATAAAGAAATAAGCGAAGCGTGACCAATCCTCCAAGAAATGAGATTTGAAAGGATTTCGCATCAACCAAAAAAAAATGGATTCGTCGGTACCTATTTCAAGCTTGGAACCGTCTCCAAAATTGATTATTGCGATGTGTTAAATCTATCATTTCATGCCTATTCTTCGAATGTTAGACGCACGAGTGCTCCTAGAAGTTCAAAACCATCAACTCAGAAATAAAACTAAGCGAAAACTATCTGGCGGCTGTCGGCAGCATGTGCACCAGTGAATTTATGACTCATCCTAGGCCCATCAGAAAAGTTTTCCACGAAAGTTCTTCGCTTCTACCAATTAAAAGTTGCACCGAGCAGTCTATCGTAAGAGATGGCGGGGTAGAAAGAGTTAGAAACTTAATCGCTGCTCCAAACAACAACATCATGGATGCAATGAGGAAGCCCGGCACCTCTTCCTTTCTCGGGACGAAGAGATGCTGAGGAGCTAGAAAGGCCGGGAAACATCGCCCGGCTGTTTGCAATAGCGCAGTAACTCCTTAAAAGGACTCCAAAGTGTTTGCACAATTTTGCGGTCAACTCGTGGGAAGTTGGGTTTCCTCTCACACAAAAATACTTTCCTTTCATCCTTAGGGTCAAGCAGAGGCAACTAATCGAGTGGAACGAAACCTGTGATTGTACACGTTAGTTGGGTGCCGGTTCATGAAGATGACAGAATGACCCCATGACTCCGTCGAGAAAGGAGAATCTGATAGCACAGATACGTAACATTGAAAGTACATGAATAAAGCTGAATAAAGCCCCGCAAAATATAAAAATCCAGTACATTTGCCAACATACAAGCAATAGCACATAATCATAAAGTTACACGACTGTATAAAGGTGCAGATGGTCTGTTCGTTGCATGTTTTCATTGAACACCAGACCTCGGAAAGATCATTGCTAAATAGAAACTTGTAGAGGCATTGCACGACCGCGTACAAGGAATCCTCGCATTATATCAGCACTAGAAAGTTCACGCTCGTTCATTCGCGGGAGTTGAAGAAAACTGCGCTTGTTTAGCAGCTCAAACACTTGCTTTCGCCAGGGAAAACAATATGAGCACGAGGCGAGAGCTAATAGAACCTTAAACGAGAGATAACTGACAGGCTGCGAGCCTTATTATTGCAGCTGTCTGCTGTGTCGCCATCCGCAAGACACGGGATCTGGTTGCGATAGAGCCTATGTGGATATGGAAGACATTGAAGTAGTATTTTACGGACTGAAACACCTTGGCTACAGATACCAAGGTAAGAAAGAATTCAGATAAATGAGATAAGACAATCTGAGGAAGTTGTACACTAGCATGAAGGATGAAATCCACGATACAGAGCTCAGCTTAAAGATTAAATGGAGTCCTATTAACAAAATACGCGTTCGAACATACGAATTAGGATCTCCTACAGGGTCTTTTCAAGAAAAACGACGATCCAAAAGGCCAGACTACACACGGAGCAAATGTTAGGTTTCACCTGGGCCCGAACTACGCAGCGCCCCTCGTACTCTGTAGAGCACGAGGCGTCGCTGGACCGGCAGCGAATGAAGGGTATTTATGGCATGGTGTATGACATGTGACTAGCAGTCAATCGTGAGAAGAAGTAAATGAGGCAGAGAGTTACTTGTCATTTTGAAACTGAGAAATAAAAGTTGGGGTACAAAGACGGCCCGAAACTGAGATATAAAGTTGGAGTTTAAAGAGTGACGGAAAGTGAATTGAGAGTTGTTTGGTTCCAAACCTAAAACGTTCAAAGTTTAATAAATATAATAAAAAGGAGCTTGATAAATTTGTTAATTAGA
This sequence comes from Orchestia grillus, assembly GCA_014899125.1. NCBI lineage: Eukaryota > Metazoa > Arthropoda > Malacostraca > Amphipoda > Talitridae > Orchestia > Orchestia grillus. The sequence goes on from VOMN01121357.1 coordinate 43,801, forward strand.
AATCTCAGCATATTGCCTGATATAAATATCATCCTAATGAAACTCCAGGCCTGGACGCATAAGGCAGACGCACTGTTAGCAAAATTACATAGACTTGTGCGCGTCGTGCGACACACATTCTGTTGTGTTCCTAGGGCTTATACAAATTCATCTAAGTAACGATATAGTTAACTCACGTCAAACAACTAGTCGAAACTTCCACAAATAAGTAATATGCAATCTTCTACCAAACTGAGCACAGACAGGGGAAGGCGGCTTAATTAGAGACTAAGTCTCGACGCGTTTTCGACAGCACTCACCCACACTTAACATGCCAACAGAGGCACTTGCGGTCGTCAAATGATCATCAGTGGACCGGAATTTGGAGACTAAACCGAATTTCAAGTACTTCAATGGCGAGGACCTCGCTTTTAAACCTGGTCAGTGGAGCAGCGCAGTGTCGATATTGGGTACATTTTGGCGAGGTCGCCCGAGCGAGGTTACTTTGCCGCCCCATTGCAGGCACCAACTCCGGCCCAAGCAAGCCTCCAATTCGCAGTCATGTGTGGAAAAATTATGCGGCTTTAACGAAAAATTTCTGAAACCAGAAAATTAAGCAAGTAAAATTACTCAATACGAAAAGGAACGAGACAAGTTGTCGTAAGAACAGTTGTAAAATCCTCGCCAACGTCAAAGAGATCAGCCTGTGTTTCGGGTTACGATTGAACTTCTATGAAAACCTGACGTGTTTTCAGTCAAAGCAGCTAGTGAAGATCCAACTCCGGCCTATAGCAGCCATCAAAGAACTCTTCAAATACGTGGGGAGCTACATTCCCATAAACGCCTAGATCAACTGAAATCGAAAAAAAAAATCCTATTTCAGCACCAGATTCTTGAAGCCATGACGAAATGAGCCGATAAATCCAAATTTTACAGGTAACTAACTACAACATAAAAGTAAATACCTGAGAGAAATACTTTACGATACAAAGTGAAAACCGCACACGCAACCACAACTGATGCCATCAATTCGAACTTATGATAAAAGTGAGATATGCAGACTATGCAGGAACAAAAGTTCCCTGACAGAACTATATATACCTTTATCCTAAGCCAACACACTGGCCTACAGATGCTTGAGCAAAAAAAAATCGGCCATTTGTCGGGATGGCGAACGACGAAGGAAGCATCATCATTTATTACACAGCGATGCTTCCATCAAGAAAGCAACGCCAGCGCGGTGTCGTCGGTCAGAAAATATAGCCACCCACGTCAGAATGTTCATGATGCAGCAGGTTATGAGCAGAGAAACATACAAGTCGTTTTTCAGTGCGCCGAGCGAGGCACCCTGTAGAGCGCAGCAACAGATGCCACGGCGGTGTTGGAACGTGACCGTTAGGTAGAGCTCTGTGTTATTCGGTGCTGCAACGCGAGCAGCATTCAGGGCCTCCCCAACAGATGACTCTCTCCGTAGCCATGGTCCAAAGAATCAGATCAATCATGACAAAGCATTTTTGAATTAAACTTTGTACATTTTTATCCGTCAAGGCAAACTGCTGACGTCGGCCAAATTTCAAAGGTAACTCTTCTCTAGGTACAGCTTCGGAAATTTCGTGATTTACAGTTGTGGTGTTTTCGTTACTCCAAAAATTCGCTGTGAACACACTAGATGACGTGTAATATCGAATTCCAAGAAGTTCCTACAAAGTAGCCAAAACACCTTTGTGGCTAAATCATACTTCACTCACAGAAATTAGTAAATCATGCCACATCAATTATGAGGGTTGATTAAGCATTTCATCTCCGCACAACTACCGTGACCCGCTAAAAGTTGACGGCGAACGAAGAGGTCAGAAAAAACTCGTCCATAAGGGAAGACTTGAAGCAAATGCTCGCCTGGAAAACATGTATAAGAATCAGAATGGAGCCGCAAAAAAAAAATGATTCCCTGGACGGTCACACTTGCGGTTCTGTGTCAACGTAGACCAAGAGAAGGACTTGGAATTGCCAGGAACCTAGTGGCCTGAAAAAATATTCACAAAGACGAGCGCGGAGATAAACATCTTTGCTGTCAGTGTGAGGACTCGCTCAGGCAGGATCAAAAGCAAAAAGCGAAACGGGACTTCAGAGCCAGCATCGGTAACATCCATGATGTTCTCTCTAGAATTCCGCTCAGCAGGGTGCGTCATCCTCGCATGGAATGAGCAGCAAAATGACAGAGCATTTTTGAAGCAGTGCGCACACTGATTGAGAACTGAAGAACAGTAGTCAACAATTACTACCTTTGAAAGCGTGCAAAAATAGCAGTCACTCATCCAAGGTATGCATGGTAACCTCGCGGGCTCAAGGAACTCATCAACGCGTCAATGTGTGTCTCTTGGAGACCACGCGAGCAGGTGCGGTGCCGTGCTGTGCAAGGTGGAGGTCAACTCTTATGTATTTTTCAATGACAGCCGCGATGAGCTTGACTTTGAAAAGAATACTCGAGTTAAATACTGTAAGGAATGATCTAAAGAGTACACGAAATTATGCAAATATTCGTCAATACTCATCAATTATCATCGTCATCTGGTGATTCCGGTAAATGCAAAATTGTCCTCTCCTTATGTTACTAACACGATGAAGTACTGGAAATACACGAAAATTAACTCCCCAATCATCACATTGTCCAAAGTAAGGTGTATACTTCAGAGGTCGTGTAATAAATCTTTCAACACTACTATTGGAAGCAGTGTATTTAGTTCTCATTCAGTTGAATCATACAGTGAAAAAAACTATATAAGCTATAGAAAAGGCGAAATTAAAATTTCACTGTGAGAAGTGAAATTAGGCGTGAATAGAGATAGTTCAATTTTGCCATGATGATTAAGGTCTGTATGTGAAGAGAACAAACAAATATCCTTCAGCTAGATTCAGTAACGAGAAATCAGCAAGAGCCAAAGAAGACCGGGAAATCAGAGCGTCTTTGTTCCGCCGTTAATTCCGTTCAAGTTTTGAAATGCTGTGCAAACAAGAATGGGAATTGCCATCCGAAAGCCTAGGGAAAATATCTAATAACCTTGAGTTTAAGGGGAGTTGGGGCAATGAAAAAGCGACAAAAGGTTCCGCTCTCAAGAGACAAAAGTTTATGCAGGAGGATGTGCAGCAATCGCCTGTCCGAAGGGAAATCAGAGTGTTTGTGCAGACAAGAATACATTTCAAGTGTTGATGTGAAGATAAATGGTAGCAGCAGTCAAATGAATATTCATTGTTAAAATTAGACACGAGAGAATCTGCTTGATGAGTCCGAACTCTTTTTTTAAAGAGCACACAGCTTTCAACATTTCTTCAATATGATGTACGTCCGTAATAGTTCTGTAAATTAATAAAAAATATATATATTTAAGAGACGTAAATTCCTGCCAACGAACCTATAAGCGAAATACAAACGTTAACTCTTAATGATAAGTACGAGTAGAATGTGACGCTTAGGGAAGGCGGGATCAAATACGGGTCCTATTCTACCTCAAACGCAGAGCTCAGAACTCTGCAAACAGACAGAATCGAGTTTAACTCGAACTCTTCGAATTTCAAGAAACCTGGAGTCGAACCCCGTTTCCTAAACGGGGGGTCTTGAACTTGGGCCTCGCTAAACTGTTAATCTTTATAGGTTATATATTTTTACCTTAATAAGTAAATGTCTGACCACGTCATTACACCTTTTATAGTTTAAACAACATAACGTGAGAAACTAATACTAGCAAGAAGATGAAGTTAAAATTTTGTTGACTGCAGCTTTAAAATTTTCGTAGCTAACAATCTAAAACCGACCTCACTTGAATTACTCAAAAAGGTTCTCATCACAAATACGCGAACGTTATCAACTTTGTAAGCTCAAAGTTCTCTTAATTTAAATTCCAAATTAATATGCAGTAAATATGTCAAAACAAACAATGTAATCATAGGGACAGTTTTTAGGGAATGAAGAGAGCAGAACAAAACAAAGCATAGTAGAACACGCATATAAAAGCTTGCACATAATTCTCGTTCTAGCTCATAATAAAATACTCATATTATGCAGGGTATATCAATCATCAAACATGCTGCAAGTAGCTCCCTTAAGAAGCATGAACCTGAATGGAACTGCAGTTCACAAAAAACGAGTATGATCCACATTGATTTTTACCGCCTCGGACTCCTCGAACGGTAAAATATCATCCGACTCCACTGTCTCGTGAGATTAAAAGTCTATCACTCAAATTTAATTTTTAAAAAATGTTTGAGTAACGATATGAGCCCTAAACCGAAAAAGGAATCAATTTACACCGAAAAACTCATTTTCGTTAGCTAATTAATTTAATGCAAACTTATTTATTTTAGAATATCGTTTTGTTCATGTGAAACTGTAAAATAAATCACGTCTGAACATATGGATAGAACAGTATGATCAACGCCGAAAATAATTCCAGACTATAAATAAATTAGGTTAAAAAGATGTCAAAAATTTGATAGAACATTCATTTCACCTGCAACTCTACTTTACAACAACAGACACAGCTAGACAGAGACACGTTCCTTTCCATTGATTGGATTGTATGAACCCATTTGAGACAACATTGACTAGATTACCGTCTTCCGAGCAAACGTGTCAGAACAGCAAGTGCTAGCTAGCGCTATAGAAAATTTGAACAATTTTGACGATAAATGGCGGACCGCTAGTCGAATGGGTACGACAGGCTCATATACATGCGAGTTTGCACAACGTAAGCATAAATCGATAAGCAGGCTCCTCACTTAACTAGGCATCCGATAAGTTTTTGCCCCAGCAACATCATTTGCATCATCGAGAAGCATCAAATTGAAAATGAAAATATTCGGAAAGGGTTAGAAAAGAGAGATCGGAACGGTATGAGCCTCATCTTTTTGTTTTCTGAACTGTAAGGAACCTGTTTTCCAGTACTTCCAGTTGGATTCGACGATACATTAACCCTTCGCCTCCTAAAACTAGGTCACAAAATGAAAGGAATTTTATAGAAAAAGACAGGAATCCCTTGAAGGCTTAAACAATACTTGGGATAACTCTGAAATGTGTCAATTTCTGCCCATGAACACTCTGGTCCATTTTCATTAAGAAAATTTAACTCTATAGTATGCTGTTCGACGAAATAAATTCTAATGTAAAGAAAACAAGTTTGCATGTGTTATTTGAAAAACAAAATTATAACTTCATTAGGGTTAAAATTTTGTTGGTCAAGGTTAAAATGAGTATACGAATGAACCTAGCAACAGAAAGTTTTAGGCTAGTGGCGTAAAAGTCAATTGATAATAGACGTAATGCATATCAATTAACATAAACTTTCTTGGAGTAATGATAAAGGGGTTATCAATGGTTTTCATATCATAAAAGTTTCGTGGATGCTACTGATCATCCTATATTTTGGATTTAGCCCAACGCCTTGGCAGTCAATTAACACCGACCAATTAAATGCGTTCTGTTACGAAATGGAAGTATTTAACAACTTGGCAATTAGAGTATCGTCAGGAGGTAAAGGGTTAGTTTGAAAGAACAAAGAACGATCTTCATTAGTTATAACTTTCAGTTAAGTATTTGTTCCTAGTTTATTGCTCTATGGGACTGAACTTCATTTTCAATTAAAGTTCGACCAAAGAAAAAACACAAAGATCCATTCCATCTATACAAATGAAACATGCACGTATGTTGCACACAGCATAATTATATACGACACATGTACAACATGAAAGCATGTGTCAAGAACCCATTTGCGAGAGGCTTGTCAGACCACATATGCCCGAGCTCTACAGCCTCACAGACCCGATTAAATAAGACATTAATTAATTCTAGCATTGTTCGACTGGGAAGACCAGGAATTTTATGAGGGCTTCATAGAAAGTATCTAGGTCAAAAAGTGAAAAACCATCGAATTTCAAGCTATTGATGTCATCAATATACAAATACAAAACTAGACTTTTCATTCATTTCAAAGAATGTTCATGGCTAGGCAAAATTGATTCACTTGCAGAAGAGAAAAAAGGGCATAAGGAACGGGAGGAAGTTCCTGGGCGCCGCAAGAAGAAGTATGCGCTAAACTTGGAGGGCGTCGTGGTTTATTGGTAATGTAAGAGCTTCTTCGATGGAAGAAGACTCGGTACAATAAAGCAGTTTGAGCGACCCTAAACCAAAGCGCCGACCCACTTCAGAAGTTTTCTGAAGTTAGGTGAGCGCCGAGTGCAATTTCAAACGCATCCACGGCAAGAAATTGCCTCGTGATACCAACTCCAGAGCTTCATTCCTTCTGGCCACGCAACCGCCCCGTAAAACGGAAGACGGTCTCAAATTCCTGATTCTAACTCTGAAACTATGAAGAACAGTTTAATTAAATTAATTATAATTATTCCATTTAAGTTGATCACTTAACGGCCTCTTTAGAATTAGCGGTTGATAACCACTTTTAATGAATTCGTTCAACCATATAAATAAGCATAACAGAGAAGTTACTCCCAACTGTGGCAAGCACACAAATCTACCGAGAATAAATAGTTTACTTTCATAACAAGTTATTCAAGGTGAAATTGTCTTTAGGTGTACATATTCAAATATTGTGATTAAATATTGCTGTATAGTTGAAAAAGTGAGGGTCAATTTTCGGAAAAGTTCAGTTATTAATTACTTAAATAAAACTCAAAATCTAAATCCGCCAATTAGGACTAACCATTTGCCAAGAAAACATCCTGAAAAAAGAATTTCCACCTAACCCCATAAAAATAGAAGGGAAAAGTTGTTTTTCAGCAAGAATTAGTCTCCGTTTTACAATTTCAAGAGAAGCAGAAACTGCACAAGAAAAAAATCTCGACTGCATCATACTACCGCTCCAAAAATCACTGCAGCGGTAGGGTTAGCAAGGAAGAATCGTGTCATGTTGGTTCAACAGGTTATCGGATTGGCGGGGGCAATGTAGAGCAGACCGCAGGAAACAAAAGTACTGCTTCCGTTTAATGTCTCAGTGACGGGGAACATGCTTCGATGTCTTAGTCAAGGAAAAAATGCATCATGTAAGTAAACGACACACTTCAAAATTTGTTACGGCACTGTAAATGAGCTGTATGGTCCCCGTACAAGCATTAATTTTAAGTTATCAATTCCTTATCTCCTAAACCGAGCACATGTAAAAATTCCTTAAAAAAACAATTTTTATTTAAAATTACTTATCACTCAAAAAGTACCTGAAGTTACGATAACGTATATTAAAAATTATAGTGAACTCATTGCTGCCATAGCCAAAGTATGAAAAGGGTTCAAGCTCCATTTAATTTTTGTTGATGATGAGGTGAGAAATTTCCGAATCAGAAGAACATTTCCACACTTGCTATGCACCTTCCCAACGACTCTTCGTAAAGATTACATTTTAGAAACAGTAATCCAAAAAAACTAAGCAGTGATTATTATTATTATTATTATTACTAGCAAAAAACCCCGCCAAAAATGGCGGGACAAAACATGTTCAAT
>VOMN01121362.1:0-11569 GCA_014899125.1 Orchestia grillus
ACCACAGGGGACACAAGGGCTGCCACAGCACCACAGGGGGCACAAGGGCTGCCACAGCACCACAGGGGGCACAAGGGCTGTCACAAGGCAGGTGGCTCTAAAGAGACGCGTATCGAGCACCCGCGATAATCTCATAAAATATTCAATGGCCTGATCTGGCTCAGCTTTGCACGGACATTTCATTCTAATACCAATTTGAGTTTTGCTCTACGGATGCTTACGCCGAGCTTAGACCTGTTTGCACCACCCTGAATTTGCATCACTGAGGACATCCTCGGCACTACCGCCACAATAAGGCTCTCGGAGGCTGCGTCTCTGTACGCTGATGCTCAGCTGATCCCAACAACTGCGGCGCCTCACTTAGAACTGAAGGAGTGGCCTCTCCTCCTCCTGAGCGAATCTTTGATAACGGAAACTAGGTCTCCCGAAATGGAACAGGATTGTCGTATGCATCCTCGTCGGTGGGATTCCATCCGACGTAGAATGAGTAAATGTAATGTAGTTCGTACCAAATACTGCATTGCGCGACGCTCAATTTGAGGATGTTTTAGTGATCATTTGATCAATTCCTGCAATTTCCACTCGCAGGGGAAATGGGAGCGGCAGCGGCACGTTAGCGGGTCCCACGTCTCTCCTGCTCAGCCCTCTGTCTTGGTCTCAGCAAGTCGAATTTCAATTTAGAATATGACACAGACTATTATCCAGTACCGCTACGTTCACTCACACTATGTCCACCAACACAACGTCCACCAACACAACGTCCACCAGCACAGCGTCCACCAACACAACGTCCACCAACACAGCGTCCACCAACACAACGTCCACCAAGACAGCGTCCACCAACACAACGTCCACCAAGACAGCGTCCACCAACACAGCATAATTGAGAAAGCGTCTGCTTTCAAACACCTTTTCATTTCAAAATGGCCATCCATTAAAATGTTGGCGAGTTCTAAACTCTCCTGAAGTGTGTTCGCTAGGGGCATGCTCGCGTCTGCAGGCGTGATGTCTTGGGTGCAATGGTCTTTTAGAACGGCTTCCCCTTCATACACCTACTGTCCTCGACCGAACGGCCGTTCTCGACAAACCGACAGTTCTCGATAAACCGACAGTTCTCGACAAACCGACAGTTCTCGACAAACCGACAGTTCTCATCAAACCTTATCCTTACAAGTAAACGCAAGGAAGAAAATAGTCCATCTATTGCTCATGTTAGGTCAGTGGCTCTTTCCACAATTTGGAATTCCGAGTCCCTGGACTCAGAAAAGCATGAGAATTGTTCTCCGTGTAATTTCTGTATGTTCACAGACATGACGGAATTGAGTAGACACCTATAAAAATGCACTTCTGCTCCCATTTCATGCCTAATGTTTTTTAAGATTAATAATAATGTTAGATTAATTTATCGTTTTGGCTTCAGAATACATACACGAGTAGTGCAGCATGCCACGAACCAAAGGAGCATAAGACCTACCCGAATTTCAGCGAGGTCGTAGCGTCGGTCAACATGAAGGTGGTGTTAGTCAACGCAAACTATCTGAAAATCTCTCAACACCCCTTTCTATTGTTAATGAGTGATTGCACAATTCGCTAGAGAGGGCAAGGAGCGCACAAAATCTCATTCAGGTCGTCACGGGCCTTCTGAAAAAAATTTGCATCTCGTCCGAAGAAATGTCGAACAGGAGCCACGTTGCGAGGCCTCTGTCGTAGCAACAGCTGATGTCAGTCCCAGAGCAGCTGTCAGGCATCTTCACAAGCTGGGCTACTATGGCAGAGCTGCAAAAAGGAAACTACTTCTTCCTCCAGCCAATATTAAAGAGCAGAAATTATAGGGATCCTGCGATAGTGGAGAGACCAGCGGCCTTTTGGAGCACTGTCATTTTCTCTGATGAGTCGCCATTCCCATCATTTTCAGACAGTGGAGGAATATGGGCATGGAAACTCCGTAGTCACGAGTTTGATTTGAAAAGACTACAGCCAACAGTGAAACACGAGGGCTTGTCAGATGTGGTGTGACGCGCAATTTGGAGAGATGGTCGATCAGAGCTTGTGGAGTGTGAAGAAAACGTCAGTTTAGCCAAGTATGTTTCTATATTAAAGGAAGGGCTCCTTTCGATATTCCCAAGTGGTATAATGAGTAAAGCTGACTCCCTATTCTTGGAAGATGGGGCTCCACGTCACACTGGTAAAGCAACTCAACATCGGTTGAGTCAAAGTGGGATCAAGAAACTTCCATGGCCACGCCAGTCCCCGGATATGAACCCTATTGAACACCTCCGGAGTATATTAGACTGAAAACTCAGAAAAAAGAAGTGCAGACAGGATTATTGCATGAAACATAGCAAGAAATTCCTCAAGGCGATACTGGTGAACTCGTCGCTAGCAGGCCAAGAAGGATCACTGCATTAAAAAGGGTAAAGAGGCTGTCAACCAAGTATTAGTTATTCACATTGTGACCATTTATAAGCACTTTACTTTATTAAACAAGTAATTTATACAAATAAACGGTTTCTTTGGGCGTCGATTCATATGTCATGGTTGTGTATTTTGGCATTAAACTCGCTGATGCCTAATAATAAGGCATCATTCATGTTAAGCCACCTAGTTTTTTTGCAAATGAATTGTGATGCCGGTGTTACCAAATAATGTAAACATATTGACTAACTGGCGAATAGACTGACAGAAATCTTGCTCTTATTAACATTGTAGTTACATGCAACCAATCAGAAAAGTTCCTTGTTTTTTCGCTTAAAGGCAAACACGAGTTTTAAATCGTGAAACACTTCTTGAATATCTGATTGCATTGCCGAGTGGTTATTCTACATTGAAAATAATGGAGACGTACGTCATGCAAACAACGCAGGCTCGTAAGGCACTCTAACAACGACATCGAAGCGTACTCTCTGGACTGAAGGGAAGCCATACTTCCACAAGACCCGCTATGCTCGGGAGAGGAGGTAGTAGCTGCCTTACCGGTAAGTCAACTTCTATATTCTTGTTGACAAATTCGGACTATCGCATTATTGGACATAGGTTGCTAGGTTCGGTATTGCAAGTCTAATTCACGCAGCGGTGCCGGCCCCTCGACACTCACGCTGCTGCTTTCGGTTTTCTGAGCTCGTTTGCACGCGATGGATTGACCCAAGTGCGGAAGACGAGATCTTCTTTTGAAACTAAGCACCAAACAAAACCACTCGGGAATATACCTTGATTCGCTGAAAATAACCCAAAATCTTCACATGAAGAATCACGCGTAAAATTCAATTCTTTAGTAACGCTTTGTTCCTTTTTCGATGTAATTTTGAAATAAAATGGTTGCTCATATTTGCCAGTTTACTTATCTTGCACCCTTGTCAGCAAATGGTTACTATTATTGAAGCGCGAGTTATTTCATGAGCACGCGACTCTATCAAGCCTATCGCACGAAGACACGTTGAAGTACATCTGTATAATTATAGGACGAAATGTCCAGTAAACTTTGAGCAAGGACTCTGATTTGACAAGTTTGTCGAATGCTCACAAGATTTTCACTTTGAAATGCGATTGGTTGTCAGAAAACGTCGCCAGGGACACAGCATCGGACGTATAAAGTTGGTCTGAAATTGCGATTGCAGGCCCAAGTTTCGACTGCAACCTGGAAAGTATATTTGCCCATTAACAAAACGTCTTCAGGGATCGACGCGACTCGTTCAAGTTGGACTGCCAGACTTCTGTGATACGCATATGTACATTAAAATCATCGCGTAGCAGACGTGTATATCATGAATACATGGCGGTGAAAAAATAATCACACGAAATTCATTAAATTATGTCGGACTTTACAGTTTTAAATCGCTCAAAGCAATCCATGAAATCTATGATACTTTGTAAACTTCACAGGCATCGTAAACACAAACCACAGTATCAACAGTCCTGGCGCTTGCGAAAGACAATCAAGATGGCGGCTCCCTAAACTGGTGTACCCAGACATCCTCCCTAGATGAGTACTAAGAACCTCCATTTATCCCAACACGTTTTACCGTTGGATTTTCGATACCCTACAACTACTGGCGTGGTGAGGGATGCGAGGAATGTGTGGTTCAAACTTACTTTTCCAAAGGAAGTACTCCGCAGTCATGTGAAAAGCCTCACCTGAGCCGAGGCTCGAACCCTGGTCCTTTCGGTTGTGAGGCCATCACGCTAACCACTACACCATGGAGTCCACCGAAGGTCAGTAGTCCTAGATATTTTAAATATCATTCACAAGGAGCTCCATTTTTTCCCTTCGCACTCTCTATTCCTCGGTGCAACATGGCAAGAACGACTATGTGCGGACGTCAGCAATATCCGTGCTGAGCTTTTCAGGATTCGAACTTTAGTGCAACAGACTCAGAGCTCCCACCTCAAGTTTACCGCTACTCACGAACTAAATTTTATGTTACGAAACATTAGACAATTTATTACCTTAAAATATAAGTATTCAATTCCTTTAAGTATAGATGTAGATTGTAATATCTAAGTAGCGCTTGTGTTCGTTCAAGAATGCTATGGGAGCAATTATATATTTTCATTTCAGTGTATAAATATTTCGCTCGCGTTGTTTAGCCAAATGCACCTTAATATTCGTTCACATAAAAATCAAGAAAGACATGTTCCGCTCCCTGAGCCGTACTATTCACGTTTTGCTTAATTCGAATATTCATTTAAAAATGCAAACACCAAGCGATAAAAAAGCAAATTTCACGATAAACAAATCCCGGTATGGATGGTTAAGCGGACCTGGCCGGCAGGCGTAACTACTTCATCTAAAGACGATGGCGTTGCGTGTCCAGTACGACATCACAGGAACAGACCGTCATCACTACAGACTCTGAGAGGCATTCGGGATTCGACATTCCGTCCAAAAAATAGAACACATTTCTTGGGTGTGGAAAACTCGTTTTTCCAAACTAAAATGGCACATTGGTCAGCAAAATTGAATTGATGAAACGCAGTATGCGATTAAAAAACTTTCTTATAAGCAAATGCCCAAAATTAACAAATTTAAGATGTTAACACGAATGCCTGTCGGCCAGAAAATAAAACAATCGCGTGCGTCCAATTCTTGCTCCAGGCTTTGGTCTTTTTCAGGGAAGTTTTCATCTGACGGTCACCCTCACTTCACACGAAATGTGCCATCCCTCACACCGATAATGCCACCCTCGTAGAGCTCGATTTGCCTAAGATCTCTCGTGAAAACTGGCGAGGAAAGTACCTTCCACCTTCATCTTCTCGACTTCCCTCTCTCTCAATTGTCCCTTGCTTATTGGCCTTCAGAACCATTGAGACGGTCATGCAAAGGTGTAGACATCGATGAAAGAGATCGAAAGCATGTTGCACTACCATTTAACATCCAAGCTAAGATAAGTCGACAAACGTGGCATTCACGGGCGAGCTTCTAGAAAACGATGGAAACGGGCTATTTTCATAGTCACGAGTCTTATCATGTGCAACATACGTCGACGAATCAGACACGGCAAACTCCAACCAAATTTAGTACATACGTTACATACTTCGAGAACAGAATTTAATCATCGCAGTATGCGGTTATAAAGAACCCTGTTGTACCTCTGACTTGGTGTTGATTGTAGCCCTCCATGCTGGTTTTACAGAAAAATATTACAAGGTAGTTGAGCGTTAGTGACAGTTGCAAGGTCTGCTCCCAGTGGCGGGAGTCTGAACTATTAGTATTAGCTTCAGACAACCTGCAGCGACCGCTAAAACCAACACCAAGTCAAAGGTGTGTAGGGTCCAAGGAACAGTGGGTTTCCTTTCGAAATGCGGAGCTTGGGAGAAAACATCGCAGTGGGAAAATTTTCCGTTCAATTTTCATGGAATAAAGCTTCAGAAAAACTTTGACATTCAGAATACAAATTGCCCAGTTCAAATTCGTTCACTTAAATGTCAATTAATTCACATTCACGCGCCGTTTCTTCGAGCGTTTGATACAAAAAGTTCTCTCCAACACAAATTTTCTACCGTTGCCCGCGATATTTGTTCCGAGAAAATCCATGGCAATTCGAATAAGAGGCACTAGACCAATTGCAAAATTTTTAAAATGGTTCGATGGCTAAATTGAAGTTCACTACGAACGTTCCGGGGTGGATGACCTCTACTCAGAACACTTCGAATTTGACACTGCACCGATCGTGTAAGCAGCGCACTGAGCTCAGAATGCCCCCCGAAGATTCGAAAATTTTGTTGTTTTATCGCCACGTGAACACAACTTGTAATTCTAAAATTAAGTTCGACGTAACTGATAATGAATTTCCAATCTAACGAAACGCCAGTTAAACTCGAACCAATGATTCTCAGCCATCACTACCCGTCGGGCGCGCATCAGTGAAACATCAGTTATGAGCGTTACACTCGGTGCCACGCTTGTGTACAAGATAGTTTCTGTTAACCATTAACTCAAGAAATTATCAGACATTACTACATGAAAGAAGTTCCTTCCATTATCTGGTATGTTAAAGTTTTACATGTATCAGTCCAATGTCATGGAGTAGGTTCAAATGTTTCTAATTTAGTTGCATTTAGCGGTCCCACAATTTTATGTACAGACATGAAAAATCTATAAAACACAGGATTTTTGAAATTGAAGGCTTTTTTAAGGGTACGAAAATATGATATGAAAATTGCACACATTCTAATGTAAATATTTTCCAACACAGTTTACGGGAACATTAATGATTAATGTACTCACCTAATTATTCAATAACAACCAGGAGATGTCGGTCAATGGATTTCGTCAAATTTTCAATTTATTATACAATAATATTTTTAGCACAAGTTTTGAATTCATTTCAAAGGGGATCCTCGGTGAAAAATTGGCATCCCGACTGGTAAACAAGTCGCTTAAGCAGTGACCTCAGGTTCTTAATAGAGTTTAGGTCCGGAGAATACGCGGGCCATTTCATCGATCAGCCATTTCATCCAAGAGTGTTAAAATATTCTACTGTAGCCTTTGCAGTATGTGACATGGCATTTCCATGCATAAAAACAGCGTTTAGGTGGCAGGAACCCTCCACCGGAACAACCATCTACTTCAGGAAGTCGACATAGGAAGCTGCAGTCAGTTTTACGCCTTCAAGGATTTTAAAAGGACATCAGTCATGCTCACAGTTCCTACCATATCATTCTCCTCCAACTCCTCCTCCTCTTTGGTCACGACGAGCACGGGGCGGGAAGTATCTTCTGGAACCCAAAATTTGCTTTACTTGTCAAGTCTGTCGATGGTAATACACATCTCATCGGTGAAGAATACGAATTTAAAATCCAATTTCATGTATGTTCATGCCCATTCAAGTCGAGAATCCTATTGTATATGCTTCAGAGGGGGCTTAATATCGTGCATGTGTCTTGTTATACTTCTTAGCACTCAAAAACGAGTTGTTTTCAATACATGGGCGGGTAAAGCATTCTCAAAGAAATTCTTGCTCGTTGAGTGAAGGTTTCTACGTATTTCCCGTTTCACTCTGGACAACTCACTCCTTTCCGGGACCCTTCATTTCATCCTTGTCTTTTGTTTCGGCTCTGGCTTCAGCATTCCTGAGATACTGCTTTCCAGTAAGGAAATCACGGCCAAAAAAGGAACTGTATCTCTCACATATGCACCATCAGCCTAATTTGGACGCTACCTTTGCTTTATCTTGAATATCAAGGCACAATTACGGTGCCTCATTTCAAAGGCAAACATACAAGGCACAAAAGCGCGCCACGGTCTTCAAACAATATCGTTGCTCTATGTTCAGTAGTGCGCAGAACTGATTCAAAAGTTTCACCGATGCGCTTGTCAATATTGCCAACGTTTTGTGCCAAATTTTATTGTTTCAAGAGAGTAATTTAATTTTTAGACAAAAATAAGCTCAAGCACAAAAACTTGGCACGGGCCGCAGTTACTCGACCAAAAAGCTTGTCGCGTTCTGGTAAAATGTACATAAATTTCAAATCTTATTTACATGTTTCGTCACACCCTCGTTGAAGAAAAAGAATACGGTAGCAATAGTTGCGTTCAGTGTCACTGGAGGGGTGAGCACTGCATCAGCTCTCTCTTTGACAACAAGCATGAATAATCATGCTCGAAGAAACGTGCAAAACAAACCTCTGCCTGTGACAAAGAAAAAGTTATAGGTTTGCACCGGGCTGGGAAATTCGACTGAGAAGTGTCTCAAATGATGGCCACAGGATTTAGAACTTTATGAATGATTGCGCAGCGGAAATGAATAGTACAGTGCAGCCATTCAATGGTAATAGTGGCAGAGCTTAAACTCTGACTACTCGTGACATGTGTTCTCTGAAACTATTGTAGAATGCAAACCTGTAAAAAAGTATTCAGCAGTTGACCAACATGTTCAACGAAGGTTCTAAGAAAATTTCTGCTCTCACCGTCATCCGAAAACTGGAAGAAATGTGTTAACGAATGAAGAGTTTCACCTCCACAAAAAAAACCATTGGTCAGTAAATATAATCGAGCGAAACGGCTCCAATTTGCAGAACATCATAAAGACTGGACCGTAGAGAAATGAAAGCGCGTCCTATGGTCACATAAATTGTTTCACCTTTTCCAGAAAGAAGGAACAGTAAGAGTGGAACCTTCATGCATCGCTCCGACATTACAGGCTTTTGAGGGCAGTGTATATGATGTTCTGGTGGTGCTTCACATCGTCGGGAATAGGTTTGGCAACTTTGGGTAGCAATAAATAAAATCTTGAAATTATCTGAACATCCTAAAAGATCAAACCCACCCGTCTACAGATTTTTATTTTTCTGATGGCTACGGTATTTTTCAAGATGATAACGCTCGCATCCACCGGTCTCATGTAGTTCAAGATTGGTTTCGGGGTGACGAGGGATCACTTTCTCCCATGGAACGGCCTCCACAGTCTCCTGATTTAAACCTTATCGAAAATCTGAGACAACTCGAGCCACGAGCCTCACCACATCTTCCTTCTTCGCTGGAAAATCTTCTTCAGCGCGTGCTCACACTTTGGACAAATATTCGCTTAGATTGATAGCAAAATCTTATAGAATCTATGTCTCCGAGAATGACAGCTGTAATCAATGTAAAAGATGTTTTAATGCACTACAATGTTAAGCGTGATTGTTTTCGTTGCATTGTTTTCACGCCCTCCTTTCGTTGCATTCAGGGGGCAATAAACTTTCTAGTCAGGTAGTGCATGAACATTAATATTAGGAGCGTCAATATTATTAAGAGTATCAATTAAGAAAATCAAATACAAGCATTAAATCGGATAACCCTCAAATTGTGATTACGAGATCAAATACCGGGGCTACTTCTTCTCACACGGAGAGTTCAGGGGCGTCGAGAGTTCACCGTTCCGAAAATAAATTAAACAAAAAAAGGTGAAATGACGGTGCTAGTGACGGACGACACTCGCGAGAGCAGTCACGACACCGGAACGAAAGGTTTACTCCCACGACGTCATTGTTGACCTCGTGCCTAATCGAGCCATGGTCTCGCGAACGCACGCAGCAAAGGTAGTCCTGCCCATCTGTGCTGCTTCAGCCATAATTATTCTCTACCATCCTCTCCTCATTTCTATTTCTCCCAAGCAGCCTAGCCTCCTACAGGGACAGACTCATATCCTCTAGCAAACATGCTTGACATCAGGGTCCGATACCTCGCGTCGGCTGAACAATTTACTAATGAGAATAAGTGGGTAAAGACTGGCGTTGAAATCTAACAAAAATACCTTCTTGGGAGATGCAAGACGAGTTTCATATATCATCGGTTAAAACTGCTCCGACAAATTAACAGCGCATGGTACTCTTGTTTTTTTGACGAAAACATTAGCCATTTATTTTATTTCGAAGGTTTTGATAGCAAGCCTCCTTCCGTGACATCCGAGCGTTACCAAGAAGAGAAAAACCCGTGCAAGTACTAGATGAATGTGATGCCTTCCTGTGATTGCTGTGGTGATATCGTGTTCGACGAAATGACTATGAAATTTTTCAACACACTTCACCTTAATGACAAATTTTATGCTGAAATTAGGCACACAAATTCAATAGTACAGTGACGATTTGGAAAGTGTCTGCACGCTCACAAACAAACGTGAACCAACCGTGCTATATACCTTCAAAAATGGCGTTTGTATGTGATGTAGACCTATCTCTATATTTTCAATGACCTCTGCCAGTAGTTAATGCATTAGGTAGCGGTTTTCAGTCGAGCAGCCGGTCACGCGGTGATCTAACGATACTCCGAGAGGAAATAAAATTCGTCGACTGGCATTAATATCGTAAACTAATTAATCGGGCATTTATGAACCGGGCAGAAAGTACAGTAAACTAACAAAACGTGAAACAAGGTAACAGTAAGAATTCCTTTACTTATCGGCCTAGTCGCGTTGACCAGAGAGCGAACGAGCTTGAAGAATAGATACAATTAATCGACTAGTATTCAACTGATTTAACTCGCATTTTAATACCCTGCCTCTCGCGTATTTGCGAACTGCAAAAACTCACCTACAGTAACTCAGTCTGACCGACTCAAACGAGCTGCTCCAGGTGGGCTATCGCAGTATTCTAATAGAGATTAGCTATTTTATACCCAGCTTGCAGTCAAACGAATTTTATGTCTTCTAGCTCATTCAATCAACTCCTGATCTATAACAGGGCACCTAGCCTGACCCTTAAGCTATGAAGGCCAACCGAACTCTAGCCCTGTCTCTCCCACACTGGCTGTCCATCTCCCCAACTGCATCGAGTCCTGAGTATTGTGCATTGCGTCTGACTGACTTCCCACGCCTACGTTTGGGGCTGCGGTCAGAGCAATTGGAGCGTTCCCCTGCATTCTTCAAATTTTTGGAATTTCCTTAGATCACGTTGCCGTTTGCCGTCTGCGTTCGGCGCTGCGTAATCAACTTCGCTTGAAAAGGGGAATACGATGCCAACGCTTGAACTGCCCTCAGCGTCTCACACGCCTCTCGCATTCTGAAGTACAAGCACAGACAGAGCACATGCTACAAACCTGCTTACGTATATGCAATGAACGTCTAATTTTATACACGTTTTCATTTCTCACACCTTCAACTCGAAGAAATAATGAATCACGCAGTGCGTAGGCGTAGAGATGAAAATTCAGGCAAAAAGTTCGCACTGAGAACAAGTTTAGGTAAAACGACGCTGACGATTTACAGCCATGTATTGCGGGATAAGCGGTTATACAATGAGAGTGATTGGCCAACTGTAACAGACAAGTTTTTATACACTGATTCGATTAGATCAGATAGTTAATTAGTTTAGAGCTTCTTATCTACTTGATGTGATCTAAAAAGAGCGGAAAGAAGAGACTATTTAGGGTGAACTTCAGAAAATGTGGAATCCATGCACAGGTGTCTCCCACGCTGGATTCCCAGCGTAATCAAACAGCAAGTTAGGAAAAAAGAAAATGTGAAGATAAAGAATAATCAGTGAAGAAAGCTGGATATAGAAAGAAGCAAAGTGGGCATCTTGAATATCTTGAAAATGTTTGGGCCCTAATGCCCTGGCCACACTGGAGTGCCGCCGGTTTGTGTGCATGGTG